>MU134598.1:90609-112165 GCA_015039355.1 Ramaria rubella
AGGCTTAGCGGTATACGATTCTGAGAAACCAATAAACACTTATGGTAGCAGTATTCGAAAAGAAGAAGTCCGGTATTCTTTGGTAGTCCTAACTATAACTCCTAGAACTCCGCAAGTACTCACTCAAAAGAGGGACACTTCGTTTGGATTATTTCTCTGACTACATCATGCCTGTTATCGACCACATCCCCTGGGCTAATCCCCAAATCCCTATTCCTCCAGCCTACCTTGAACAAGTCATCAAGCTCACAAAAGGCAAAATCAAATCCAGAGTTTATGAGCCTAGTCAAGCCTCATACAGATCTGCTATGTTCTACACTCGAAAGAAAGATGGTGGTTTACGACACGTCATTGACCTTCGTACACTCAATGGCATTACTATCAAAGATGCAGGACTCCCCCCAGTCATCGACTCATTTGTTGCTCCCTTCGCTGGACACTCCATCTATTCTGTTTTCGATCTCTTTTCAGGCTATGATGCCAGACGTATTCACCCCAAGAGCTGTGACCTCACTTCATTCCAAACTCCTCTAGGACTTATGCGATATTGAAGTCTACCTCAAGGCTACACCAATTCCTCTGCCGAATTCCAGAACTGCACTGTCTTTGTTCTACAAAACAAAATCCCTGATAATGTTGGTGTTATGATCAACAATCTCGGAATCAAAGGCCCTCCTACTCGATACGAACAGCCAGATGGATCTTACGAGACTATTCCAGAAAACTCAGGCATTCGTCATTTTGTTTGGGAACATGCCGTCATTGTCAATCAAATCCTACATCGAATTGCAGAATGTGGTGCTACTATCTCCCCAAAGAAGTCTCAAGTTGCTCGACCTGATGTTTTACTTGTTGGTCAAAGAGTCACATATGAAGGACGACTTCCAGATCACTCTACTATCTCCAAAATTCTCAAGTGGCCTACTCCAAGGAATACAACCGAAGTTCGTGGATTTTTAGGACTTTGTGGTACATCACGTATTTGGATCAAGAATTATTCAGCACTTGCAAGACCACTCACTGAACTCACTCGCAAGAGTGTTCCTTTCGAATGGAATGAACGTCGACAAGAAGCTATGGATGCTCTCAAGCAAGCTGTTGCACATTCTCCTGCCCTCATCACCATCGACTATAAATCAGGACGACTTGTCATTCTTGCAGTTGACACCTCCATCATTGCTATCGGTTTCATCATCTTCCAGCTTGACAAAAACAATCAAAGAAGACCAGTACGATATGGCTCACTTCCTATCAATGAACGAGAATCAAAATACAGTCAGCCCAAGTTAGAACTCTATGGTCTCTATCGCTCCCTTCGTCATTCAAGAATTCATCTTGCTGGTATCAAGAATCTCCTCGTCGAAACTGATGCCAAGTACATTCACCAAATGATCAATCGTCCAGATCTTCAGCCAAATGCAACTCTCAATTGCTGGATAGAGGGTATTCTTCTCTTCCATTTCGATCTCAAACATGTTCCAGCTACTCTACACAAAGGCTCAGATGGACTCTCTCGTCGAAGACCTGCAGAAGACGACTCAGATGTTGAAGATGAAGATGACGACTCGGATGTTGAAGATGAAGATGACAAAGAAGAAGAAGAAGAAGAAAACGACTATGACATAGGACGAAAAGAAGAAGAACAAGATTATGAATGGATAGCCGAAGCTAATTATTTATTGAAACGATCAGGAGACACTTATGCCATCCTTGACAGTATTGATCACAGAGATGGGTGGCGAGTTTTTCATCAAGTTAAAGATACTCGACCAACAGAAGATCACCTTTGACGTATCCAAGATTTCCTTACTACTCTCAAACTTCCTACATTTTCCTCCACTTCACAACGACATCACTTCCTCCATCAAGCCAGAAGATACTTTGTTAAAAATAACAAGCTTTGGAGACGCTCAAAAGGACATCCACTACAAGTTATACTTGAACGACCTCGACGCAATCATATTCTAGAACTTGCTCATAAACTAGGTCATCGTGGAATCTACTCTACTGCTAAGACTATTTCTCTTCGCTTTTGGTGGCCTTCTTACTTCACTGATGTCAAACGATATGTCCGTTCATGCCACCCTTGCCAAATTCGTTCAACATACAAAGTTCACATTCCTATCACCATTTCTACCCCTGCGACTCTATTCTCCAAGATTTACCTCGACATTATGCTTATGCCAAGAGCTCAAGGATATCGCTATATTGTAGCAGCTCGTGACGATCTTTCAGGTGCTGCAGAAGGACGAAAACTCAAGAATGCTACAGCTCGTGCAGTTTCTCAATTCATCTTTGAAGAACTCATCTGTCGTTATGGAGCAATTAGAGAAATCGTTACAGACAATGGTCCAGAACTAAAAGGCGCTACTCATGAACTTCTTCGACGATATGGCATTCCTCAGATTCACATTTCGCCCTATAATTCTCAAGCAAACGGAGTTGTAGAAAGAGGACACTTTACAATTCGAGAAGCACTCATCAAAGCTTGCGAAGGCAAAATATCGAAATGGCCAGATCATGTTCATCATGCATTCTTTGCTGATCGTGTCACAGTTAGAAGAGCAACAGGATTCTCTCCTTACTATCTTCTCTACGGTGTTGATCCCATCCTTCCCCTTGACACTGGGGGCATGAGCATATTTTTAGTGTAAAAAATGTGATAAAAATGCTTTTTCCTTACAGATTATTCATTCACTGTTCTGGTTGAAAAAATCTCCCAAAAATGCTGCTTTTTTATCAAGTTTTAGGACCTGAAAATCTGGTACATACTTCACATTTCTAGGCATGGGAAATGGATGTAAAATGTGAGAAATAATGAATTTACTCATTGATTTCATGCCACAAAAATGCAAGGACAATCTTGGTTTTCATTGACATTTTCAACAGAAAAGAACCAAAATTTATCCAAGATTCATAGTAGAAAAAAGGTGAGAAAATTAGTAAAATATATGAGATTTTCATGAGATTTTTCAAAACTATTAGCCAATGAATAATCCAACATTTTTCTTTAGTTTTTGCAAGGAAAAACCTGATGGATAAATGTTTATCCAATGGATAATCATTCACCCATAGGCAATATATAACAAGTTTTTTGAACCGAAAAGGCAATGAAAAAGTCAATGGATAAGAGTTTATCCCTTGGATAATCATTCACCCATAGGCAATATATAACAAGTTTTCTGAACTGAAAAGGTAATGAAAAAGTCAATGGATAAGAGTTTATCCCTTGGATAATCATTCTTCCATATGGGGTAAATGTTCTGCCTATGGCAGAATGATTATCCAAGGATAAACTCTTATCCATTGACTTTTTCATTGCCTTTTCGGTTCAAAAAACTTGTTATATATTGCCTATGGGTGAATGATTATCCATTGGATAAACATTTATCCATCAGGTTTTTCCTTGCAAAAACTAAAGAAAAATGTTGGATTATTCATTGGCTAATAGTTTTGAAAAATCTCATGAAAATCTCATATATTTTACTAATTTTCTCACCTTTTTTCTACTATGAAATCTTGGATAAATTTTGGTTCTTTTCTGTTGAAAATGTCAATGAAAACCAAGATTGTCCTTGCATTTTTGTGGCATGAAATCAATGAGTAAATTCATTATTTCTCACATTTTACATCCATTTCCCATGCCTAGAAATATGAAGTATGTACCAGATTTTCAGGGGCCTAAAACTTGATAAAAAAGCAGCATTTTTGGGAGATTTTTCAACCAGAACAGTGAATGAATAATCTGTAAGGAAAAAGCATTTTTATCACATTTTTTACACTAAAAATATGCTCATGCCCCCAGTGTGACCTCCTTGAAGCGACATATCTTGTTTCCGGTTTCAAGCCCAATCTCACTACTGAAGAACTGCTTGCACTCCGTATTCGACAACTCTCTAAACACTCAGACGACATCGACAAAGCAGCAGACACGCTCTATCAATCTCGACTCAAAAACAAAGCCGAATTTGAAAAGAAGTACTGGCGACGTCTATGGCGCAGTGAATACAAACCAGGAGATCTAGTTTTGGTTAGGAATTCAAGAGTCGAAAATGAACTAGACAGGAAGACGAAACCAAGATATCTAGGACCATTCGAAGTTGTTCGAAGAACCACAGGTGGATCTTACGTATTAAAGGAACTCGATGGAACTGTTCAAAAAGAGGCATCGCGGCCTTTCGTCTACTTCCCTACTTCTCAAGAGATGGCATCCCCCTTGCTCCCAATAAGCTTCCTTTGGATGATTTAGACGATTCTTCTGACGATGATAGTTGACTGGGGACAGTCAAATTTTCAGAGATGGGTGGATGACAAGCATGATACTCGACAGCGCCTACTACACTACAAAAAGACGCTCACTGCACACGCCTATCATCATCAGCTTTTGCCAGACCATCATCTGCTGTGCTACCTCCAGTCCGCCAGACACATCATCTCCACACTCATTCTATTTTCATCAATTCTATTTTCAATATGCCATCCAGCATTGCCGCCACCATGTCCCATGATTCGTTTCAGATGACCGCCAAGCCAGACATACACGTTGGACCACGCGTTGAACTTCCTAGTCGGCGTTCTCCCCTTGATGTTCATTTGTCCAGTCCTCCTCCACAAGTCGCACATCGTCGGTATTACCCCTATATGTCGAATCTCCTGAAGGCCCATACCGAATATTCCCCTCATATCCTCCTTATCACATTCACGATTGCGTATGGGTATTCGATCAAACCTTCCATGCTCCCTTCTACGTCATCGGTTTTGACCCAAACTTCGAACCAGTGAATGGTTGGCATCGCATCGTCCTCAGGAATAACTGGTACATCAAAGAGCATGGACCAGGAACAGAGATTTGCTACGGTTATGTGCCTAAGGACTTCGTCAAGAAGGGCTCGTCTTCGTTCCCTCTCTGGAGGAAATTCGTATCCAAGTGTCGTGATTGGTTCACATGTTTCTGAGTCGTCATCAAGTCACATGACTCACTTACTCATCTTCGGAGAAATTTGACAAGCAACTGGAATCCTATTGGACGGCTATGACTCATTTTCATCACCTGACTCATTCGCTTCTTGGCTGTACTTCTATTTCCAATTGTTCCACATGGTCTATTGTCTGTGACTCACTTCTATTCTATTTCTGGCTTCTATTTCAAATTCGCTGCCACATTTCTATTCATTTCTTCGACCACCTGACTCATTTTTCCATTTCCTTACAAACCATCTTCCTGTTTTGGTTTTCTGCTCTCGCCGTTAGTCATTTTCTCCTGTCTGCTGTCGACGACATCGTTGTATGGCATACTCGCATCGTTTGTTGTTCTGCTCATGTATATAAGGCCTGTTTCGCCTTAGTGTACCCCAATTCACCTCTTTTCAGTTGGATTCACTCATCTAAGTCTCAAGTCTAAGTCTTCTAAGTCTACTACTGCTACTACGTCTACGTCAAGGCCAGCATTGTCAATCACGTGACATTTGCTGTTGTATCTCGTCTACGCTTACGTCAGCGTATTACGTCATCATATTCGTCACTGCTACATCCTCATCTTCGTCTTTGTTCTACCTTTGTTGCTGCTGATAGCAAAGCACACTGAGCCGAACACCAGTGTAAGTAGCCGTGCAACAACAACACTGCTACCCACTGTCTTTTGGATCCATTTCCGAAAGTAAACCGACAGTGGCAACACTAGTCACCTGACACCAAGTGATTTCTCCTGTGTACAACATATTGCTGTGCTTTTGATATTACTACATTTGGAATTTGATGACAATCTGGAGATGTTTGTGGAGGATGATCATGATGTAATATTTTGAGCTTTGCAAGACATTGAGTTATGTATTGTATGTAAATACTCATAGTTTCCTCTAAACTATGTGTCTATTTTTCTTTATGTTATTTCTTCATGACCTTAAACTGGGAAATTGCTCCACTTTCAAAATTGAAGCCTGAATGGGGTGCTCAATGTGGTGGTGTAAGGGAAACTCCATGCTTACTACAGCAGAGTTCCTACTCAACAGTCCGGTAGACTCCTAGGGAGTGCATACCCAGTACTACATCCTTCTTATCTCCTTATCTTAGTCTGTCCCCAACCTATCACAGACACATGATAGATCTGACACTCTATCTTTGGTTATCATTCGGTTGGTTATCTCGAGTATCTCCGATTGGTAGATAGTGCCGTGCTTATCAATTGGTCGATAGCCATTAGATATGTTTCCTATCTAGATGCCCCTGACTTTCATGCATCTATATAAGCAGTAGACAGCTCATGTATATTCGCTATCCTTGTTATACACTTAAGTTAGAGGCATTCATCTTACAGTCCATTGACGTCCCCTCACAGGTGGTGTCATCCATGAATGTCCTGACTGTCACCTTTTACTATTAACTGGTGAATGGCCTGGCTTCTGTTGCGGTTTACAAGGAGCTCGATTAAAGGACATGGCACTGTTGCCGCCTTCACCTTTTGAATTCAGCATTTTCATCCATCATCCCAATCTATCACAACTCTCTGTATTCAATCTCATCTTTTCCTTTGCTGCACTGAAATCCACTGCTTGATTTCCAAAGTTTAAAGGACCTCCTGGCTTCTTCACAGTTGAAGGAAAATTATTCCATTGAATTTGCTCTGATCAGTGTGATTCAGCTGTTAGACAGTTATTATATGATGGGTTCATGCACTCTTTTGCTCCACACCAATGGTGGGTAGATGTATTTCTGAGGGAATGGGTTGAAGCTGTGAAGATGGTAATGTTGAGAGTGAATCCTTTTCCCACAAAACTGTGACAGTTATCTTTGGTATATTCATCAGGACTTCAACATGCAACATTGATTTTGAATGAGAGTGAAGTTTTGAATGAAGTAAGTCTTCTACTATTTACTATTTTTGTGTTTCCTAACATTTGTCTAGATTGCTGCCATTATTTCATATGCAAACACATCCAAGTCTCAAATTTGAAGTTGAACAATGATCATCAGCAGGGAAAATTCACATAAAAACCAACAGATTCATGTAGTGAGTTATATGTGGGAACGAACCTCTGGCTAATCCACTCCTATTTCCATGCAGTACTCTCAGCTGGGGTGTGTCCAATGATAGTTTGAATGAAGAAGGTACCTCTGATTTGGATCTCACCATGAGACAAATTTGGCATTATTGAGCTTGATTATTATGGGAACCTTGCTTCAAACTATTCAGAAGGTTGGCTGCTGAATACACTGTAGATATGTTTACCAGGAATCTCAAATGCCAACTCAATTACATTGCATCAAATCAAAAGAGACTAAGGGAAGAAGACTGTTGATTGATGGGTGAACCCATTGAATATCATAACATATATTTATTTACCTTCCTCATTTCTTGGATCTCAAAAATGGGCTGCTGAACAGATAGCAGATGCTCTCGCACTTCCATCTACATATGGTCCCCCACATTATATGCCACAATGACATGCAACATGGAATGGCCAGACATAACTTCTCAATTGTTGCTGAATCAAACATTTATAGATGCACCTGTTGTTGTATGCCAGGCCTTCAAACATTGCCTAACACACTTCCTGAAAACACTTTCTTTGATGTTTCTGAACACAGGTCGACGACTTTATATTCTGTACAGCATTGTCACATCCTCATCAAATTTGAATGAGATTGTGTCACCTCCAATGACATTGACCATATCATATCTGCTGAAATTCCAACTGATGAATGCAGAGTTGAAAAATATATGATTTACAGGCATCTTGCTCCACATGAACCTCCCTCCATGCATTGTCAATATGAACGTAATGGTATTCATTGTTGCAGGTTTAAACATCCTCAACCCCTTCAGAATGATACAACAATTGACATCAAAGGCTGCACCCATTATTGACGTCAAAACAAATGTGATCGTATGGTCATACCTCACTGTCTTCCTCTGTTGGAAGCATATGACCGCCACATTAATATAGAGGTAGTGAATTCATCTCAATTGTTTCAATATATATTCAAGTACTTGCACAAATGTATATTTCTAATCCTTGATATAACTGTAACTGCATTAACATTGTTTTATTAATTTCTATAAGGACCTGACAAAGTACAAGTAAGAATAAAAGAAGATGACAGCACATATATTAATGAAATCAATGATTTTTGGGATGCAAGGTATTTGTGAGCCGGGGAAGCTGTCTGGAGAATCCTAGGCTATCATTTGACATTCAAAGATCCTGTGATCACAGCTCTTCCTGTCCATATTCCTGACTGCTCACGTCATCGCCAATACTCTCATAAAGACAACAATTCAAGTTCAATGTCCAAACTTGACAAGTATTTTGCAAGACCAATCGGCAATTTTATGGATAATGGTGTACAACGTTCCTTTCAGTTGCTTACCTATCTTGAATATTTTCATTTATTTCATCTCCAAACATTTTCAGCTGATCACATGAACGATAATTGTCACTTTTGGAATGATCTAATGAAAAAGGTGAATGACCAATGCATGTTATACAGAGGAATCCTTTAAAACCCCACCTCACATGGTTGCCACCTGTATGACCCATGGAGGGGGAAAGATACTACATTAGGGCAATACTTTTACATTGACCTGCATCTCTTTTCCAGATCTCAAAAACTTCAATGGAATTGTTCAATGTCGCTGATCACAATGAAGATGAAGCTGCCCTCACTGAAGCTGTTTTGACCCTACAGACACCAAAAACAAATGCACCTATTTGTTCAATTACTTACAAATGAATGCTGTCTACAACCTTTACACATATGGACAACATTCAAATTATATTTCTTGTGCAATTTCACTTTATCCAACAATGGAAATCAACAAGTTGGGACTAACTTAACTCTACAAGCCATTAGTGATTGTTTGGACGAACATGGAAAAATACTTATGGACTATGGTTTACCTTTACCATCTGTGTTCAACAATGAAGTTTTACATGAACTTGGGAAATGGTCCACCAACGAAGATTTCCTTCAAGATCGGGCTTGATCGTGTATAGCCAATTTGAACAACAAACAATATGACATGTTCAGAGTATTACAGACTGCAGTTGAAAATGACAAACCATTATGTCTCTTCATTGATGGTCCTGCAGGAAGAGGAAAAACCTACCTAATGAAAACCATATGTGACTTTTATTGCAGTGCTGGAAAGATTATCCTGCCAACTGTGACTGCCAGGTATGCAGCTCAGTTGTATCCAGGTGGAAGAACAAAACATTCTGTGTGCAAAGTAAATATAAAATTTGCTACTTTTCACTGAATTAAGATTCTTCTAACCTTTACATTCTCATCTCTTTCAAGAATCCCATTGTTGAAAATAATGAAGGTTTACACTCACCTTTAGAATTCAACAACTCAAGATCAGAACTTTTACAATGATGTACTCTCTTTATTTGGGACGAAGCACCGATGGCGAACAAAGCCATGCTTGCATGCGTAGACAAAACATTCCAGTGGATCAATAATAATGATAAACTGTTTGGGGGTAAAAGAATGGGTTTATTGGGGGGTTTCAGACAAACTTTCCCTGTCATTCCTGGGGGAACAAAGACTCAAATTATTGATGCATCTATAAAATCATCTCCTCTCTGGCATCTTTTTCAAATTAGACAGTTGATAACTCCAATTTGTAATGCCAAAGATCCTGATTTTTCCGAAATGGTTGACAACATAGGCAATGGAACTTTGGATCGTGTTGACTTATCCACCTTTGACATATGCTATGAAACCAATGAACTCATCGATTTCATCTTTCCTGATCACATTATTTCTGATCCCTTGGAATGTTTTTCACACTCAATTCTTGCACCTACAAATGCACAGCTCGATTCATACAACATGACTATCATACACCATCTTAATGGTCCTTCTAAAAGATACATGGTGGTGGACACTCTAAAAGAAATTGACGATTCTGGTCTAAACACTCTGCACAATAAACCATAATGCTCCTAGCTTTCCACCACATTCTCTTATGGTAAAAGTTGGAGGTTTATATAGACTTCTGAGAAACTTCTCATTAGACCATGGCTTGGTAAAGAACAGTCGTCTTATTATAACTAACGTTGGCTCTCATTTAATTTCAGGTCAAGTTATCCACAATGAAGGAAACATCACTGTTCTGGATAACGAAACAACCCTTATCCTGTGCATAACTTTTTCTTGGAATTTACCATATAGCCACCATAACTTACTCAGAAGACAATTTCCTAGGGCACCTGCATACACTACGACTTTCAATAGCTGCCAAGGACTTACCTTGAATCAAATCGCTGTCAACTTAACACACCCTGTATTCACTCACGGACAACTTTACACCACATTGTCGAGGATGAAACATCATGTCAATAGCTGCATTCACTTACCTAAATATGACACTTCTACTGTGAACATTGTATACAAAGAACTGCTAATTTGACATATTTTTTTGCATTGTAAAACATTCAATCAATTAAGGATGAGACGGCATGAAGCACCAGTGAAACCTTGTATCAGATTACACATTCATCACCTGCTGGTGTCCAACAGCTGCAGAGGGAGTTTTCACTGGGCCTGCATCCTGATTTGGTGTGCAGTTTACCCAAAAGTGATTCGAATGTTTATCTTACAGCTGTTATCTAATTCAATCTACGCGACAATATCTGACCGGATGGGACAGAGATTGATTCACTGGGATCCGACACGACTAGCAGTATGTCAATCTTCACTGGGGGAGACTGGGGGTAGACTCCCTGTCCTTCTAAGTCCGTTCCACTGTATCTGCGTGAATGAGAAATATGGAATTGTAACTCCCTTTGAGTGCTGTCAACTTTGAAACAAATTCAACATTCAAATGTGTGCCATTAGGGGTGATCACAGTTGGCCGATTTTGTGGATTTGATGGGGGATTTGGTGTTGGATTTGAGCAACCGAGAGTGATGAAAATTGTCCAAATCCAACCAGTCAACTCTGATACCCCGGATGGGGAACAGGATTTGGAGCCGATTTACTAATGCATGTCTAGTAAATCATAATAGAATACTTGTAACATTTCTAATGAATGACTCTTTACATTTGAAATACTTGCAAATCCAGCATCAAATCGACACCAAATCCACCAAATGTTCCAAAGTGACTACAGAGGCACTTTCCAGGATTTGACAATCTCCCATCCCAAATCCACCATCAAATCCCCCATCAAATCTACCAAATCTCCTAACTCTGATCACCCCTATTGCATCACAGTAAACTGCATATATGCGACTGTAATCGCATAAATAGTCGGCTCTCCCATTTTCACTCCCTCACCGCCCCTCCCTCGCCTCCCCTTCGCCTCTCGCCGTGACAACGTCTTTTCCTACACCGGCAGTACAGTCAGAAATGTGGCCACGCGCGGGATCCGGAAGATTTGCTAAGGCGTCTAAATTCCACAACTTCGCCATGAGCGACATGATCCTATGTTGTCTCCTCGTCGACGACGCCTGCAAGCCTGTGGGCCGTGTGTTCGAGGTGAACGCAGCACCAGGCGATGACTTCATCGACCTCGCCAAAAAAATCATCGCCGAGGACCCAATCGATCCCAGCGTGTGCAAGCTTAGGGCAAACCACATGTGGCTATGGAAGCCAAGCGATGAGTTCAAGCTGGCAGTGTCCCCTTTAGAAAGCCTCAACTCTAACCTCAAACAACTGCATCTGGACCGAGAGTCAGGCAAGGAGATCAACAACAAGGCGTTCTTGCCCTCTCCGTCCCAGAAGATCTCAAAGGTGTTCAACAAGGAATTAGAAGAGGACTGCGTGCACATCCTTGTGCAGCTCCCGGTAGAGACGATTCGGAGCAGAGGGGCTAACAAGCGTTTTCGTGGTAAGTGACACGCTGCAGGGCCGATGAGATCTAATTGTTGTAACAGACGAAGCATCTGACATTCTTAAACGCCTGAAAGCAAAGAAGGCGAGGGTGCCACTTCCACCACTCAGTGACCTTTATGCTATACTTGACCAGCCACTTGACGAGACGGAGAAGATCGCTATCTCTCACGATGTCTATGACGACTTAATCTCCCCCCTTTTTTGAATGCGATGATATTTGCGAGGAAGAAGACGTGGCATTGCTATTCAAAAGAACTGAAGGCGACGTGATCTCTCCGCTCATTCTAAGCCTCTATGCGGCTGTCGTCCAGTCCCCTAGCGCCACTGGCACCGAGGACTTTTTCATGGATTCTGGGATAAAAATATTAGAGATGTCATCGAGCTCATCTTGGATCAAGGACATAGCATTCGTAACAGCAACAAAGACACGGAGACGAAAAAAATGCGGCCTGACTTCGGCTTCCTAGTCCAAAACGTGTGCGTTTTTAGGGGCGAGGAAAAGGGACCAGAGAATCCTGAAGATCCGAGAGCGGAGTTGGCTGATAAGCTCATGTGGGTTTATAACCCAGCGGAATATATGCTTGGTACGTGGGATCTTGGAAAATGATTCGTGTGAGGTGTTCATACCAGCTCTAGGTTATTACTGCCGTGGGCTTGAGTTAACGCTGGTTGCAATCTGTCCGCCTTCGGAAGGGCGAGGCAAGCCTATCATTCTAGATTTAGCCTCTGCAAATTTGAGGATTCGTCGGGACCGCATCATAAATATACGGCGGCTGATCAATTTGTCAACCCTTCTCAAGCCTCTTTCAGATCTTGTGCAATCTGCATCTGGAGAATTTCAACCCATGGAGAGGTAAAGCTGTCATCGAGTTTCTAGTGGTCACTTAGATTGACTTGGCGCCTGTTAGGAACTTTTCAACCGTTGAGATAACGGCCTCCTGCATCGTCAAGACCTACACTTGCAGTGATGCAGAAGCTCGAATAAAGCACCTTGAGGCTATTTACGCATCGCTGCGACATCGACATGTTCCCAACACCGATCACATCATACTCGCCAAGGGTAGGGCATTATACTTTGCTCCTCGCGGCATCCCAGTTCCTCCCAAAAACCAGGCGGACCTGCAAGATTGTGTCATTTGTATTCTGGATGCGTTGGTCGTAAGTGTTGTGAATTGGTTTCTCAGCTTACTTAAAATCTGTTGAAAGGTGCTTCATGAGATCCCAATCTTTCACCGAGATATACGGTGGGCCAACATTATTCAAAATGCCGAAAATCCTCGCAAATGGATTCTCATTGACTGGGAGGATGCAGCCACACCGCCAACAAAAGGTGACGCACGCTTCAGTATGTCAGAACACTCACCACGCATTCGGAATGACAACCACGGCGCAGAGGTTGACATTTGGGGAGTTGGCCATCTGATCACTTCATCTACCGCAGCTGACCTCTCTGCCGAGTTCAAAGCTCTGGGTAAGCATGTGTGTGAGAAGGCTCACACACTAACCGCTCAAGAAGTTCTGGGACTTGTGAAGTTAGTGCCTTGCTCATGAACAAGGGGGAGGTCACAAAAAACTTGCTGCCAGTGAGTTGGTAAAGAAAGTATATCTGATCATAATGATGGTGAAATGAATGTGAATAAAATGATTAAGTAGATGTAGCTTTCGATCATCCATCTGCGCCGTCATCGATTAGTCAGCGTTCGCCGTGGCTCCGCGATTCATGTCTCCTTCCCTTTCCGAAGAACTTATCGTAGCCTATAGTTCTCGCAAGTCGTCCGCCTGGCTGGTGCTTTGGACCTATTCTTTTTGGAATTGGTTTCATTCATTCGCGTTCGTCGATACCCAAAACTATGGCTCTGTTATGCATGGCAGCTACCTATATTTTTTTTTTCCTCTCCCATTTCCCCTTTGCACAAGTGAGTTCTACGTTTTTGTAATGGCCATTCAAATGGTGTTAATGCTCTCAGTCATCTTCGGGATAAACGATGTCTATCATTACGATAGTGACATCAAGAACCCTCCCAAGATTGCTTCTGGGCATGAAGGTCGTATTCTTTCTCTGGTTTACCACTCTTCTGTCCGACGGGCTGCATATATTTCGACAGTGCTCATCTTGCTCACCTCTCTTTCCACATTGCGATACCAAAAAGCTGTAGCAACATCTCTTCTAGTATTGATTGGATGGCAATATTCTGCTCCGCCGTTACGACTAAAGGAGATCCCGATTGTAGATTCATTCTCGAACGGCATGATTGTCTTTCTCGCTTTGCTTCAACCTCATTTACACCTTGGGGTCAGCTTGGACGTTCTCAATTCTGCAATCGGTGCAAACCCTTAATACCACTTCAAGTATGATACGCATGATACTGGGATATACATAATAACGATGTTACAGTCCGACTCCTCCTTTAATTTCTAGCAGATGCGACCCTAATCATCTCAAGGTTATACATGCACTTGATTCTCATTCACAAACCTGGATAAATGGAACGGTCTCAGCGTTATCACCGTTGCAACAGACTAGGTGTGCACTTACACCAGGGGTTTCTCCAGCCAGCTCCGATGGGGTGCATTCGATACCGCATATGCACTCGCCTGAGCAACACGCTCCGGGATTGGGCACAAAGCACTCGTTACCGTTTGATGCGCAACGACGATTGAGCTGTGCTGCTGCTTCGGGGAGAGTAAGGCTGGCGACAAGGCCAGCGGTCACAATGAGGGTGATGAACACTTGATGAAGCTGCATGGTGGAGACTACGAGTATGTGCTTCTGGGTTTTATTTTAGTCTCTGTATGAGGGGATGACCACTCTTTATATGTTTTGAAAAC
This sequence comes from Ramaria rubella, assembly GCA_015039355.1. Lineage (NCBI taxonomy): Eukaryota > Fungi > Basidiomycota > Agaricomycetes > Gomphales > Gomphaceae > Ramaria > Ramaria rubella. Next base: position 105,280 of record MU134598.1, read on the forward strand.
CAGTTTTGATGGGTGCGCGCATCATTGAGGCTTTGCATAAATGTACAGTAGTGTGAACTTGACATTCTGTGAGAACCTCACCAACTCGCTCACAGGAAGTAATTCCAATCACTATCTCCAACCTCAGCAACAGCCTGCCCTGTCCCAGCCTCAGCAGCAGCCTCTGCCTGTAAGAAACTTAGTATTCACACTAAACAGACTGTGCCAATAGTTTATTGGTGCCTGCGACTGGTGTGGTTTACAAGTTAGTTATTCTGCTTATCTAATTACTTGTGGACAACTGTATAGTTGTCCACTATCTACAAGTGCCCCTAATGGGCGGCTTATATAATACAACCCATAAGTCACTCTGGTGACTTATATGCTTTAATTAGTAGCATATATGCTACTGTAAGAATCTACATTCTTACACCCTCCCCACAGACCAAACCTCAGGAGGTTTGGGCAATTTTTTATGCTGATGGTGGATCAGCATATACTGGTGCAGGCACAGTCGTGCATAGCTACTTCGACAGTATTGTCATAGTAAATGGAGTTGGCTGGATTGATTTCCATCATGTTGTCATCCGCTGTAATGGCGGATGCAGGTGGGGGAGTGGTTGTAGCAGAGGGTTCCGTCGACAGCACATCCGTACATGCCTTCGAGTGGGGAGGCCCTCTGCCACATCCATTGAGTGAATCATCGTCGGACATAGACGGTGCTTCCCAAAACTCAGGGGGACAAGGGGGCATGGGTATGTGAAGGCTGGTATATGTCTGGCCTTTGTGGGTGTCAAGTACCCGTTGCACAGTCTCGTTGTAGCAGACTTTGCTCTGCTTGTGCACAAAATAGGGCTCTATATTGATTAGAGCCCTAGCAGGGTCAACCCACACATAGGTACCTAGCCACTGGGCTAGTTCATTGAGTGAGGTGCTCTCGTGAGGGCATTTCCACTTGAACACCTTCTTGACACTAGTGGACAGTAGTGTTGGTAGGTCGTGCTGCCAAAACGTGCCAGCAAAATCAGCCCACTTGCCACAGACTGTGAACATTTCCATGAGTTTTTGAAGAAAGACTAAATTGTCTTTCTTTGGCTTAATTAGTTTAAGCCAGACCCATACATCAACATCCTCTAGCTGGAGGGTGTTAGCTCCATTCCTGCAGATAGCAGGCAATACTCCCTCTGGGGAGTATTCTATAGTGTGCAACGCATCCCGAAGATTGGGGGGCATGTCATGCGCAATCTCAAACACTGGCATTTGAGTAGCCAATTGCTGCTCATGGTCAGCATGCTTAATGATGGTGTGCTGCACGACATGGCAAATGTTGCGTGCACGAGCGTGAGCTGCTCAACAAACCTAGGGTCATTAAGCAGGCAAGTGTCGAACCACTCTGTGGGTCGACGATTCATTTGCACCACCATGGGGTGCAGTGCCTTGCCCAATGGGCGGGGTAAATATCCCATCTGTGTTGCAGGCGGGCCTATCGTGGGGGCAATGGGAGTGTTCAGTGATGCCAGGTACGGCACCGCCAGCACTCTGTCTGGAGGAGGTCTTGCGACTGGATCGGGTTGGTCCTACCAGTGAGGCACTGGTAGTAGGCATAGACGGACTCACTGAGTCCATCATCAAATCTGGCAAGGAGATCAGATCAATGATGGTTGGCGCTGATGGCATCAACTTCATGGTGGATAACTTATCTGCCATTTCGTGATTAAGCTGTCTCTCCTTATTGAGAGCAGCATGCAGACTATTGAGCTCTGCATGGAGCTTGCGTGCCTCCTCTTTGTAAGAGGATACCATGTCCTTAACAAAAGGGCACGCCATTTCTGCTAGTAAAGGTGGCCAGGCCACTTTTAATGCACGTTCAATGTCGTGCATTTGAGGATCAATAAGCCACAGTTTTGCGGCTTGCAGCAAGTGCTGCATATAGGCATTGCACTCTGGGCAGGAGTCGCAATGGAGGCTATGGTGTCCTTGACGCCATGCACCATCCAGATCTGCTCCTTTTGAAGCATGGCGAACTGTTCAGAGGCACTAGGTAGTGCCTCTGCTGAGGGGTGTAGATGAGACACTTCAGCATCCATGGTGCTATCATGGTTACACTTGCACTGATGTGGGTGGCAAAAGCCTTAAAGCAGCAATAAAATCGTCACTTCAATTCAAGGTGAGCGCACGTGTCGTGTCATGTGATCACTTCATTTGACGGCATTGTGTCACATGAATTGCCTGACATGAACTATGTTCATGTCGAGTCCTTTTCTTAAAGGACTCACTCCTTGTCATTATCGTGCCTTTAAGGCACAATTAGGAAGCTCTCGCAGCTTCCTAACTCCCCTAAGCTCTAGATAAGCATCTAGCACTTCTAACTCTCTGCATACAGAGAGTGGCTCCCAGGTGACATCTCCCAATGTCCACTGCACTTGTAACTCCAACTTGGAGTCACTAGTCCAGCAATGAGCAAGGATCTCATCTACAAACCATTCTGGTTAGTCTTCTTTCCCAAAATCATAAACATAATTCACATCACGACAAGGAAATTGTTCATTGTCATTGGGTATATGTGGTCTGATTAGACTCACATGAAACTTTGGAAATATCCTCTGAGCCGTGAGCTCTGGAGGTAGCTCAAGTTTCACATTGAAGGTGGAGTTGTCCACCTCGTCAATTTGATATGGCCCAATATAATTGGGTACTAGTTTCTTTGCCTGTCCTTTAGGTAAGGATAGGTTCTTCATAGACAGATATACTAGCTGTCCAACCTCGTACATTGTTCCCTGATGGCATCTGATATTTGCAGTGTCTGTCTGCTGTACTCGACTCGTGATGATTGCATTGTGAGCATCAATCAGGTTCCACAATGCTTGTTGTGCGAACTGCTGTACTCCTCTAAAGGTAGTATCCACTGATAGTACCTCCCCGATATGGGGCAAGCATCTACCATTCAATTTGAATGGTGCATATCCTGTGGTCATGCTGACTGAACTGTTCAGTGTGAATTCTACCATTGGGCATTTCTCAGCCCAATCCTTCTGATCACTCTGCACTACAATGCGGAGTATTTGCCCTACAGGACAATTTGCTCCTTCTGTTTCTCCATCCATCTGCAGGTGGAATGCTGTGGACATGAGCAGTTTCATGCCCATTATACACTGTGATTCCCTGCAAAATATGGAGGTGAATTTGGAGTCGTGATCCAAGACAATCAACTCAGGTACTCCATGCAGGCATTACCTCTTTGAGGTATAACCACGTGACTTGTTGTGCAGTAACTCTCGTCATAGTTGGCACTAGATGCACCATAGATGTGAGTCTGTCAATCACGACTAATAAATAGTTGTGACCCTTCAATTCCAGCAATGGAAGTCCATTCTGATAGACTGCCATGGTCTATCAGGTATCAGCAGGGTATGCAACAACCCTGCTGGTCATCTATTATCCTTCTTTGCAGCCTGACAGGCTGCACAGGATTCACAAAATGACTCTAGGTCAGCTGCCATTCCTGACCACCAGTACAATCGCCTGATGTACTTGTCGGTTTTGAATTGCCCAAAATGGCCAACTACTCTATGTGCATGATTGATAATTATCTTGACCATTCTCCTCCCCTTGGAAAAAACTTCCCAGGGAAGACACACAACATCTTTATTGAACTGGTTCTTTGTCCAAACTAGTCTGTTTCTCACCCTGAATCTGGGGTGAGCTTCAGGATTTGCCAATACTTTCTTGAGTATTGGATCTGTTCCATAGCCATTGGCTATGGCTCGTTTCAGGTCAAACTCTTGTTATATGTGTGAGCATAGACTCTCTGAGTCTGCACCAGATGCTGTAGCTAGTACATTGTCCTCCTCATTACCTTCCCCCTGTGTGGGAGGTACTTCCCCTGCTTGCTTCATCCGCTGCGGGTCTATGACACGCTGCTCTGTCGCATCTTGTAATTGCTGCAACCATCATGCTGTGGCCATTCGTATTTCTATGAATTGATCCATTGGGAGGAACTCTCCTTCTGGATCTAGCCATGCATCTGCGTCGACGTATTATTCCGCTGGGTGGCTTTCACCCTGATTATCATTCTCGTAGTAGTGTGACAGACAGTCGGCTACCTTGTTCTCCACCCCTGGTACATGTACTGTGGTCTAATTGAATCTGGAGAGAAACTCCCACCAGTGCACCTGTCTGTCAGACAGATGCTGTTGTGTCTCGAAGTATTTGAGACCTTTGTTATCCATCACCAGTGTGAACTGGTGACCTAGAAGCTTATCCTCCCACTTCATGAGTGCTTCTAGGATAGCAATTGTCTCATGCTCATGCATTTTGTAATGCTATTGCATGGGACTGAATTTCTTCGAAAGAAACCCTGCTGGATGACAAGTCGTCCAGTCCGGACCTTGTCTGTAAACTGCTCTGACTCAAGATTTTGAACCGTCCGTCACAACCCAAATGGGTTCTGAACTAGGGTGATTTATAGGCTTCAAGATTGGAGCCTTACACGCCAGTGCTTTGATGGATTCAAAAAACTTATCCATCAAGGGCATCCATTGAAATGTCCTATTGTTTCGTGCACTCCCTGATAAGGGTGTTGTATACGCCGTCAAATCTGACATATATGGTGTCAGATACTGAATGAGTCCTAGAAATCTTTGGACATCGTTAAATGTTTGAGGTCTTCTTGAACCTCAAACCTTCTCCATCTTCTCCACATCTGCATGGATGCCCTTGTCATCTATAATATGACCAAGGCACTCCATACAAGGTGAATACAAATCAATCCCAGATTGATTTCCACTGAGGAACAAATGTGCCTCACGTAATATTTCAAACACCTTTCGAAGGTGTTTTTCGTGCTCTTCTATAGAGCTTGAATAGAGAAATATATTGTCCAAGTATATGTGGACTGATCAACCGATTTGGTTACAATGTCATGAGACGTTGAAATGTAGATGGCATGCTACAGTCACCAATCTGCATAACCCAGCTCTTGAACATGCCGAACATTGTTGCAAAGGCTGTCTTATCAACATCCTCCACAACTACATGTATTTGTTTGTACACATCAGACATGTCAAGCTTGGACAGGTATGTGGCATGAGCTACATCGTGCCGGATCACATCCTGGTCTGCAAAGGGTGTAATGTCCTTCACTGTATTGTCATTGCGTAGATGTAGGTCTATTGCTGTTCTGAGCTTTCCGTTCTTCTTTGGAATGCATAGCGCTGGCGCTGCAGAACGTACTGACACTGATACCCACCAACCGGCAGTGGTATACCAGTTGACTTTGTCAATCAGTTCATTTAGAAGTGCCTCTGGACACTTCGGTAACCGATAGTGAAACTGCTTAGTTTCATCCATGAACTTAATTTCGCAGTTGATCTCCCTCCAAGGAGGAAGTTCTAATGGCACACCTACAAAGAGGTCTGCGAACTCTAGCTCCCATCTTTCCCTGAGTTTGGGAAAGTCATCAGCTGTTGATTGGTGCCAGTAGTCCTGTCGGTATTTCTGTCAGTATGTTGGTCAGGTAGACCAATGTCAATGTTTTGTCAATTTTCTTTTCGTTTTCCATTGTCTCACCTCTTGTCTGGAAAGCTCGTCGATGGCTCCACTTGCAACGAGGAGCCATTTGCAAGTCATGGAGTGTGGCTTGCTAGTTTGGGTTTAAGACTCACAATTAGAGTCTTGCATTCAGCTGGATCTCGGTAGTCTGGCTGTACTTTCCAAGCATTCGTATGGTTCAGAATTACTTCCTTTCCCATGCAGATGCATCCCTCCCCTCTAAAGTTGAGGGATATCCCCAATTCACATAGGAATGGTGTTCCCAGTATTGCATCATAGTAGTCTACATTCACTATATCAATTACTCCCTCACACCCACTGTCTAAGAGACAGTGGGCTCTGACTCCACCAATCTCCCAATATCCAGAGATTGTCTGCTTGTATATACGCGCCCGTTTGGGGTGCGTCTTATCACACAGTCTGAACCGAGGATCGTAGATAGGCTCAATGGTTCTATCTATGACTCCCATGTGGGTATGGAAATCGTTGTTTCGATTTGAACCACCACTAATTGTGGTAGTTGGTTTTTGCACTGCATATATGTGCCACCTTTCCTCACATGATCCTCCTAGCAGATGTACTCTGTCCACTCAATATGAGCTTTGTAATCTCAAATTGTCGTCATCATCCCATTGATAGGGCCTGATTTACGACTGGTAATCAGTGACCAGTTCACCAATTTCGCTCTCATGGTCGTCCTGGACGTCCATTTGCTCATCTAATTCGCCACTTTGTGGCTCCTCCTCCCCTTCTTGAGCACTCCCTGAGTGCTGAACCACTTCCTCTAACCATGCACCTGCTATGTGCAGTTTGTTCTTCCACTGTGGGAAATTGGGCTTGATATGCCTAACTTGTCCACACTCATAGCATGTTAGCTCTGTGCTATGTCCTTGACCTCCTGTACCTCCAGGAGGTTTCTGTGGAGGGAAAGAAGTGACAGGAGCTCCTGTTCCAGCTCTCTGCATAGCTTGTACCCCTGTTTGGGGTACACTTGGCCTCGTCTCTGCTTGAGATCGAGCATTAGGCAGACAATATGTTGTCTGCTTTGCTGTAGGACGGCTCCCTGTACTGGGAGCTCAAGACAAACTTGGCACAGCCTGACTTCGACTATTGGTCGAAGTGGGCTTTGCCTGCAGCGCGTGAGCACTGCTGGACTCCGTCTTACGTGACCCAATGTCATATCGAGAAGCATCCTCTACAGCCTTCGCGGTGACAAGCATGATACTCGACAGCGCCTACTACACTACAAAAGACGCTCACTGCACACGCGCCTATCATCATCAGCTTTCGCCAGACCATCATCTGCTGTGCTACCTCCAGTCTGCCAGACACATCATCTCCACACTCATTCTATTTT
>MU134599.1:7933-48294 GCA_015039355.1 Ramaria rubella
AGTAGCTAGCGGATCCCTGCTTCGAATGCGAGATCATGCACCACCTTCCATAGCCGCATCATACAGATGAGATCGAACTAATGAGCGCCGAGCTACTTCGAAGCCTCAGGTGCGTTTTTACACAGCTTGTCAGAGGTTGGAGCCACGAAGTCACCAGGGAGTCCTCTTAGAGCTGGGAAAACTGTATCGATCTTTAGATCACAAGACGGAAGTACAGTACGGAAGAAGGGTTCGAGTTGATTTAATCCCAGTGCATGGCAGACACGTCTTTGACGACTTCCCATGCATTGACATCGATGTCTTGCACACCACTTTCCGTCCGGAAGGGCCTTTTTTCAAGGTCAATAAGGTTCTAAAAATTGCACTAAATTAATGCAAGGAAAATCTAACACCAATTTTAGCTGCCTGATATGTGCCGCACTAGAAGCCTCGATATTTGGCACAGCCTTCCATCCCTATGCTTCCTAGAAAATTTAACATTACGAACTGCGAACACAATTTCAACTTACTTCTTGAGTAGACTATGACTCAATATTGCAACGCAGCCTGAACAACAAATATTCCCGTATTGGGCTATTAAAATTCAGCGGCATACCTCCGCTGCGCCCCCATTGATATCGAATGCCTAATAGGTTATTCGACGTAAATGGGTCGTTAATGGTGAGAGCCCTACCAGGATCTACACCCGCATATGTGCCTAGCCATTAGGCTAGCTCATCGAGAGACGTACTCTCATGAGGGTGTTTCCATTCAAATGCCTTCTCAATGCCAGTAGACAATAGCGTCGAGAGATCTTGCCACCAGATTGAACCAGCAAGATCGGCCCACTGGCCATGGACTGTAAACAGTTCCATTAACTTTTTTAGAAAGACCAGACTGTCTTTCTTTGGCTTAATTAACTTAAGCCATACCCATACGTCAACATCCTCTAGACAGAGGGTGTTGTCTCCATTCCTGTGGATAGTGGGTGATACTCCCTCTGGGGAGTACTCTATCGTGCACAATGCATCCCTGAGAGTGGGAGGTGTGTCATGCGCAATCTCGAACACTGGTGTTCAAGTCACTAATCGCTGCTCGCAGTCAGCACGCTTGATGATGGCGTGCTGTGCGACAAGGAAAATGTCGCGCACACAAGCGTAAGCTGCTCAACAAATCTTGGCTCATTGAGCTGGCAGGTGTCAAACCACTCTGTGGGTTGATGACTTGTTTGCACCACCGTGGGATGTGGTGCTTTGCCCAAAGGGCAGGGTCAGAATCCTGTCTGCATTGCAGGCGGGTCGCTGATGGTGGGAGCAATACGAGCATGCAGTGATGCTGGGTAAGGTGCTGCCAGCGTTCTTGGTTTAGATGCAGTCTTACGACTGGATCAAGTGGGTCCTACCAGTGAAGCACCAGTAGTTGGCGTAGACAGACTCACTGAGTCCATCATCGAATCTGGCAGCAATGTCAGATCAATTATAGTCAGCACTGATGGCATTGACTTCATGGCAGATATTTTATCTACCATTTCTCAATTAATCTGCCTCTCCTTATCAAGGGCAGTTCAAAGCATGTCGAGCTCTGTATTGAGCTCATGTATGTCTTCCTTGTAGGAGGCTACCGCGTCCTTAATAAAAGGACGCGCCATTTCAGTGAGTAATGGTGGCCAGGCCACTTTTAATGCACATTTGAGGGTCAATAAGCCACAGTTTTGCGGCTTGCAGCAAGTGCTGCATGTATGCATTGCACTCCTGGCAGGAGTCACAATGGACGATTGCAAGGGCATCCTTGATGCCATGCACCGTCCAGCTTTGCTCCTTTTGGAGCATAGTGAATTGCTCAGAGGCACTAGGGAGTGCCTCTGCTGAGTGAGGTATATGGGATGTGTCAGCGTTCATGGGTAGTCTCGCTGATACACTCACACTGGTGCGAGTGTGGGAGTGGATGGAAAAGAGCCTTTAAGAGGCGATAAAATCATTGCTTAAATTCAAGCATGCGCACCCATAATGTCACGTGATAACTTCACATGACGACGTCGCATCGCATGAATCGCCAACACGAACTATGTTTGTGTAAAGTCCATTTATATCAGGACTCAACCATCATCATTCTCATGCCTATGAGGCACGATTAGGAAGCTCTTGCAGCTTCCTAACTCCCCTTAGCTCTAGATAAGCATCTAGCGCTTCTAACTCTCTGCATGCAGAGAGTGGTTCCCAGGTGACATCTCCTAATGTCGACCTTACTTGTAACTCCAGATTGGAGTTACTAGTCCAGCAATGAGCCAGAACCTCATCTACAAACCATTCTGGTTCATCCTCCTTCCCAAAGTTGTACATATAATTTACGTCACGATGAGGAAATTGTTCGTCATCATTGGGTATATGCGGTCTGATTAGACTCACCTGAAACTTTGGTAGTATCCTCCTAGCCATGAGCTCTGGAGGTAACTCAAGTTTCAAAGTAGAAATGGAATTGTCCATTTCTATAACTGGATATGGCCCAATATAATTGGGCACTAACTTCTTTGCCCATCCTTTAGGTAAGGACAGGTTCTTTGTAGACAGATATACTAGCTATCCAACTTCATACATCATTCCTTGACAGCGTCTGATATTAGTAGTATCTGTCTGCTGTACTCGGCTCACGATGATTGCATTGTGAGCATCAATCAGGTTCCACAACGCTTGTTGTGCAAACTGCCGTACTCCTCTGAATGTAGTATCCACTGATATTACCTGCCCAATATGGGGCAAGTATGCACTGTTCAATTCAAACGGTGCGTATGCTGTGGTCGCACTGACTGAGCTGTTCAGTGCAAACTCCACCATTGGGCTTTTCTCGGCCCAATCCTTCTGATCACTCTGCACGGTAGTGCAGAGTATTTGCCCTACAGAATGATTTGCTCATTCTGTTGCTCCATCTGTCTGCAGGTGGAATGCTGTGGACATGAGCAGCTTTGTGCCCATTATACGCTGCAATTCCCTCCAGAATATGGAGGTGAATTTGGAGTTGCAATCTGATATTATCGACTCAGGTACTCCATGCAAGCATACTACCTCTTTGAGGTATAACCACACAACTTGTCGCGCAGTCATTCTCATTGCAGTTGGCACTAAGTGCACCATAGACGTGAGTCTGTCAATCACAACTAGTGAATAGTCGTGACCCTTCAATTCTGGCAATGGACTAACAAAGTCCATTCCAATAGACTGCCATGGTCTATCAGGTATCGGCAGGGTATGCAGGTCGTCTATTGTCCTTCTTTTCAGCCTGACAGGCTGCACAGGATCCACAGAATGACTTGATGTCGGCTGTCATTCCCAACCACCAGTACGATCACCTGATGTACTTATCGGTTTTGAATTGCCCAAAGTGGCCAACTACTCTATGTGCATGATCAATAATTATCTCGACCATTCTCCTCCCCTTGGAAAAAACTTCCTGGGGGAGACACCCTATGTCTTTATTGAACTGTCCAAACCAGTGCGTTTTTCACCCCAAATCAAGGGTGAGCCTCAGGATTTGCCAATACTTTCTTGAGTATTGGATCTGTTCCATAGCCATTGGCTACAGCTTGTTTTAGGTCAAACTCATGTTCTACGCGTGAACGTAGACTCTCTGAGTCTGCACCTGACGCTGTAACTAGTACATCGTCCTCCTCATTACCTTCCAACTGTGTGGAAGGTTCTTCCCCTGCTTGTTTCATCTGCTGTGCATCTATGACACGCTGCTCTGTCGCATCTTGTAATCGTTGCGACCATCGCGCTGTGGCCATTTGTATTTCTACGAATCTATCCGTTGGGAGAAATTCTCCTTCCGGGTCTAGCTGCGCATCCGCATTGACGTATTCTTCTGCTGGGTGACTTTCACCCTGCTTGTCATTCTCGTAGTATGACAGTCAGTCAGCTACCTTGTTCTCCACCCCTGGTACATGTACCATGGTATAGTTGAATCTGGAGAGAAATTCCCACCAGTGCACCTGTCTGTCTGACAGATGCTGTTGTGTCTCAAAGTATTCGAGACCTTTGTTATCCGTCACCAGTGTGAACTGGCGACCTAGCAGCTTATCCTCCCACTTCATAAGTGCTTCAAGGATAGCAATCGTCTCATGCTCATGCATTTTGTAACGCTCTTGCGTGGGACTGAATTTCTTTGAGAGAAATCCTGCTGGATGACAAGTCGTCCAGTCCAGCCCTTGTCTGTAAACTGCTCCAACTCCAGACTTGGAACTGTTGGTCACAACCCAAATGGGTTCTGTACTAGCGTGATTTATAGGCTTCAAAATTGGAGCCTTACATGCTAGTGCTTTGATGGATTCAAAACACTTATCCATCAAGGGTGTCCATTGAAATGTCCTATTGTTGCGTGGACTTCCTGATAAGGGAGTTGTATACACTGTCAAATCTGGCATATATGGTGCCAGATACTGCACGAGTCCCAGAAATCGTTGGACATCGTTAAATGTTCGAGGTCTTCTCCAACCTCAAACCTTCTCCATTTTATCTGCATCAGCATGTATGCCCTTGTCATCTATTATGTGACCAAGGCATTCCATGTGAGACGAATACAAATTGATCTTGGATCAATTTCCGCTGAGGAACAAATGTGCCTCACGTAAAATATCAAACACCTTTCGAAGGTGTTTTTCATGCTCTTCTATAGAGTAGTGTTGCCACAGCTCGGCTAGCTGGCTTAATGGCTAGCCAAGCCATGCCTACGGCTCAAAAAGCCGGGGTCAAAACCCCGAGCTGTAGCCGAAGCTTCAGCTAGTCACAGCTTTGACCGGCTAGCCAGCTTGTGGCTAGTAGTTGGCTAGCTGCGGCTAGCTGAAGCTGAGCACCAGCGTTGGGAATGTTGGCTGCCAGCCAACGTTGCTAACACTTGATGGTGCAGCATTGGCTGCACCGGCAGTCACTGAAATGTGTCAGTTCGGCGACTGCTGGTGCACCAGCAAGGCACTTGCAGTTATTACTGCAAGTGCCTTGTGCTCTATGCCATCCACATGGATGGGATAGAGCACCAGTGTTGGGAATGTTGGCTGCCAGCCAACATTGCCAATGCTTGATGGTGCAGCAATGGCTGCACCAGCAGTCGCCGAAATGTGTCGGTTTGGCGACCACTGGTGCACCAGCAAGGCACTTGCAGTTATTACTGTGAGTGCCTTGTGCTCTATGCCATCCACATGGATGGCATAGAGCACCAACGTTGCGAATGCTCAACGGTGCAGCAATGGCTGCACCGGCGGTTGCCAAAATGTGTCGGTTTGGCAACTGCTGGTGCACCAGCAAGGCACTCGCAGTTATTACTGCGAGTGCCTTGTGCTCTATGCCATCCACATGAATGGCATAGAGCACAAACATTGGGAACGTTGGCGCCAGCCAATGTTCCCAACACTCAACCTCTGGCTGCACCGGCGGTTGCCAAACTGAGTCAGTTCAGCGACCGCTGGTGCACCAGGACTGCGGGGCCCACAGTCATCGCCAGTGTGGTGGGTGCCGTCACAATGGCGGCTTTCTTCCGGCTCACACCGGCTTCAAATCAAGGTCTAATCTCGAGCTGAAGCCCGAGCTGGAAGAAAGCTGAAGCTTCAGCTCAGCTAGCTGAGCCAAAGCAACGGTCCGGCTCCAGCTTAAGAGCCAGCTTAAAGCCGGACCACAGCAACACTACCGATAATGAAACTGTTTGGTTTCATCTACTAACTTAATTTCATGGTTGATCTCCCTCCAAGGAGGAAGTTCTAACAGCACACCTCCAAAGAGGTCTGCATACTCTAGCTCCCATCTTTCCCTTAGTTTGGGAAAGTCATCCGCCATCACTAACGGTTGCTTGGTGCCAGCACATCCTATGGTAATCCCATCAGTACATTGGTCAAGTAGACCAACGTCAACGTTTCTTTGGTTTTCCCTTGTCTTGCCTCCCATCTGGCAAGCTCGTCGATGGCTCTATGTGCAACGAAGAGCCATTTGCGAGTCACGGTTTGTGGCTCACCAGTTTGGGCTTAAGACTTGTGATTCAAGTCTTGCATTCAGCCAGGTTTTTATTGTCCAGCTGCTCTTCCCAAGCATTTGCATGGTTCAGAATTACTTCCTTTCCCATATGGATGCATCCCTTGTCTCTAAAGTTGAGGGATATCCCTAATTTACATAGGAATGGTGTTCCTAGTATAGCGTTGTAATAGTCTCTGTTCACTATATCAAAGTATTCCTCAATATTGCACTCACCAAAGTGGATGTTGGTGTGCGTTCCATAGTTGATGGTCGACTTACTGCCAGCACATGCTAGCTGTAGACCAATTGGACATTTGAGTTCGAATGTCTTAATGCCTACAGCATGTATGAAATCTGGAGAGAGCATAACTCCCTCACACCCACTGTCTAGTAGACAGTGGGCTCTGACTCCACCAATCTCCCAATACCCAGAGATTGTTTGGTTGTCTATACGCACCCATTTGGGGTGTGTCTTCCACGGTCTGAACCGATGATCATAGACAGGCTCAATGGTCCTGTCTATGACTCCCGCGTGGATGTGGAAGTCATTGTTTCGACTTAAACCACCACTGATTGTGGCAGTTGGTGTCTGCACCGCATATATGTGCCGCCTTTCCTCATACAATCCTCCTAGCAGATGTACTCCATCCGCTCGATACGAGCTTTGCCTTCTCATATCATCGTCGTCATCCCATTGATAAAGGGTGAGCTCCGACTGGTAATCAGCGACTAGTTCGCCAATTTCATTCTCATGGTCATCCTGGATGTCCATTCACTCATCTAGTTTGCCACTTTGTGGCTCCTCCTCCCCTTCTTGAGCACTCAGGGAGTGCTCAACCACTTCTTCCAGCTGTGCACCTGCTATGCACGGTTTATTCTTCCACTGTGGGCAATTTGGCTTGATATGCCTGACCTGTCCACACTCGTAGCATGTCATCTCTGTGCTACGTCCTTGACCCCCTGAACCTCCAGAAGATTTTTGTGAAGGATGAGAAGCGACAGGAGCTCCAGCTCCAGCTCTCTGTGTAGCCTGTACCCCTGTTTGGGGTACGCTCAGCCTCGTTTCTGCTTGAGGTCGAGCGTTTGGCGGACGATATATCGTCTGCTTCACAGTAGAACAGCTTCCTGTATTGGGAGCTCGAGATGAGCTCGGCACAGCCTGATTTCAACTAGTTGTTGAAGTTGGCTTTGCCTGCAGTGCGTGAGCGCTGCTAGGCTCCATCTTATGTGTCCCAATGTCATATCAAGACACATCCTCTATAGCCTTTGTGGCTTCATATAACTCAGTTATTGAACTAAATTCTGTTGTGTAGCCTAGTTTTAGGACTTCATGATGCAGCACTTCTCAAAGTGCTGCTACAAACCATTTGCAGATCATATACTCATCCGGTGGATGTATCATCCACACTGCATACTTCGTAATATCATTCAGTAATTCCTGAACAGTTCTGGTCCCTTGCACAATTGTGTCAAACTTATTTGACACATGCCTGTGCGTGAGTGCATGAAGGAACCGCTGTTGTAACCCAGCGATTGCACTTTCCAGGGTCCAGTCGATTACGACTTGATCATGACGCTCAATATTTTGAGCGTACCACTCCAATGCCTCGCCCTTGAGGCGAGTGCCTAAATAGTTTAATTGGATTTCCATGCTGGATGGTCCCAATAGACTATTCATGCCTAGCCATCTCAGGATCCCTGAGATAAAGTTCTTGAATTCTTCAAGATCTGCTTTCCCAGCATATTCTGCTGGGTGAGGTAGTTTTACTCTGGCTTTGGCAAGCATGGATTTGTCTGGCTCGCTGCCCTTGTGTTTCTCAAGGGCAGCTCGCACCATCTTTGCAACTCCATCTACATATGTAGGCAGATTTCCTCCTACCTCCTGGATCCTCCGTTCAGGATCCGTGACTGCTAGTGATACCGCACACGGTATCGCTTGTATCTGCCTGTGCGGCCAGGGGACGTGAGTATTCACATCCTGCTGCACTGGTGGATCAACAATGTCTTCGTCAATCTGATACAACGGTCGACGTTTGTCAGCCATTAAAAATGCATCCCTCAGTCTATACTGCTACTGAGGACGGATCGAGCCACTCTCGCTGACTCAATCAGTTTATCGAAGGCCTCGCCTTTGATCCTGGCAGTATATGCCTCTTCGACTAGTTTATCCACGTGTTTAGCACGGAGTTCTAGCGCACGGTGCTTCCATCACGCTGCCTTATGTTTGATCCTATCCCAGTGATCGAACTCACGTTCAAGACTAACGTGAGTGCTAGTTGTGGTACTGACACTATCAGCATCAGACTTCATCATCTCCTGCAGTGACTGTTGGGTCACTGCTTTGAGCACTTCTTGCTCATCATAAGTTTTTTTTGATCTGCGAATTCCTTCGTGGATATTTTCTCTATCGCGAGCCTCTAGCTCGTGATCCATCTCCTCCTCAGTATGCCAGCATGTACTGACACTGTCTTGTTCTATCGTGGCACTAGGTTCTCAAGGACCACTTCTAGTGCTCAGACCAGATGGAGGTGGCATCCTCTGTCTGTCTCACTTCCTGCGAGCCTTCTCTGCTTTGGGTCAACTTCACGATCCCTATTGGGATTGTTGCCATGCTCGGGGCCTTTCCTCGCAAAGGTCCTTGTATTTCCTCCTCCAGGGACTGTATTAACAGTTCCATACCATCTCCTAGTGTTTGGAGTTGGTTCGTGGCATCGTCCGCTGCACAAGCTGCCTCAGCCACTCACTGGCTCACTTCATGTGTAGTGTCTACGTCTTTGAGAGCTGTAATCATCTGGGCAATGTGTCCGGTTGTATGTTCATATTGCTGGGTTTCTTCATCCCAGCGCGCTGACCCTTGCTCTATTGTCCCTGTTTGGGATGGTGAACTTCGCGATCTGCGATGTTCTTGGACATGTGGGAGCTGCAACATTTGCACCCCCAGCGAATTGTCTGTGTTGCTAGTCAGCGGCTCTCTCAACTCATCAAGAGACGATCGTAACTTTGACCTAGTTGAAGTTCTTTTAGTTCTCTTAATGGACAATATATCATCTGTTTCTGATTCCTCCAGTGTGGATCTTATTAGATCCACCAATACTCGCTTTTGACTCCTAGAGTCGGAAGCTACGGGTATCGTAGTGATACAAGGACTAGCTATCCTCATCGGTGTTCCCATTCGCCTGTCCACGTTGTGGGCAGGCTCAACTCTCCTGTCTGGGCCCTTGGCTGTGGCTCCAGACATATCTTGATCCTCTCTGGATCTAGACGTTCAGCTTTGAGTTCTTATTGAAGTCATAGATCTATGATCTATCAGCCACACTGTGGTGTTCTTCTACTGATTTAGAAGAATAAACAGTAAATGTCTGTTTACTGTTTCCAAGAATTCCAGCGAGTGTTAAACTTGTCGGTTTGGGTAAAAAGATCGGTTTGTTCTTTTGTTCTCGCAGTGCTGCCAAAAGTTTTGGCAGTCAAAAATTGTAAGAAACTATTGTGTCACACTAAACAGACTGCGCCAATATTCTATTGGTGTCTGCGTGTTGTGTGGTTACAAGTAAGTTCTGCTTGCTTATCTAATTACCTGTGGACAACTGTATAGTTGTCCACTATCTACAGGTGCCCCTAGTGGGCAGCTTATATAATACAACCCATAAGCCACTCTGGTGACTTATATACCCTAATTAGTAGCATATATGCTACTGTAAGAATCTACATTCTTACAGGCAGGGCATGCAATGTTGGGTGAGACTGGAGCCATCTCGTATATTCACACAGGACCCTGTAGAACCTATTCATCTTCATTTGTGCATCCCTGCTCACCCAAAGCCATTGTCTTGAACATCAGCTCAGACCCTGAACTAGCCAACATACTCACAATGAAGCTCTCAGACTTCATCCCACTCTCGCCTCTTCATCCTGCTCTCACTTCTGGCAACTGTTCAATGGGTTCTACTAACAAGTGAAGTTTCCCCCCATCAAGAACATGTGGCCTACCTTGATTGGGGTTCGATGGTGGCAGGATGTGGCCTATGATACTATTCGTAGTTGTTCCCCCACCTACGCACACTGCTGAGTGCTCCGACTCAGGGGGACACTGCGCATTTTTTTGTACATATTCTCAGGAATGTAGCCATGGGTTAAGAGCCATAGAGAACACGGTTTTAGGTCACTACTATGGCAGAAAGGCATCGTTGCGATCTCTATGCAGCACACCTGCCCTACAGGCGACTCGACATTATTGGCACAGCGAACATGTCCTAGGGTGACACCACACACCCACAGACCACTGCCGCCCACCACCATGTGTATGGCCAGCCAGCAAGCCTCACGTGCTTGAGTCAAGACCAAAAGTAAATTATAAATTCATTTTAAATCATTTTAAGTATTCACAATTCATAAAAGTAAAAAAATATGTAAATGGATAATTATATTGTCGGGAGAGGAGCTACGAAAACAAATGCGACTGTCAGAACAAATCACGTGACTTACTTGTCTTGTTCAAATTCCAATTCTCTGCTTCCTGGGTGGAAGAAGCAACATCTCCAAGTACACGCAGATGCAGCTCTTTGTGATGCTCAGGAAAGTAGCTGCAATTCAATGCTTTCCATATTAAGAAGGATGGCCTCTCAACTATAATTGACTCTCAAATGGTGTTACAAATGACTTTCTGGTCTGTTTGATCCCTTTATTTACTATATGCATGCTTTATTGACTAGTCAACTGATCTAGAAAGCCAAACCACTCAAGGCCCTTTCAATTATTTGTGCACATAGGGAGGAAAATATCGACAAAATGTTGGCAGCTGCTCATAAGCAATTTACATAAAGGGGTTTGACTTCGTTGACAATGTTTTGCATCAGGAGCATGCCTACCATGTTCAGCAAGTCAGCTTGGTCTCAAAATCCTTGACAGGTTACCAGTATAGCAGCATCTCAAAAAAAGACCTGGTTAGGTACATAACTACTTGATATATTCCAACAGTTTACTGACAACAGTGGCTTGCATTTGTTTTCATAGTTCCTCTCTTGACAATATAATTATCCATTTACATATTTTTTAGTTTTATGCATTATGAACCATTTTTTAATTTACTTTTGGTCTTGACTCGAGCGCGTGAGGCTTGCTGGCTGGCCATACACACGGTGGTGGGCGGCAGTGGTCTGTGGGTGTGTGTGGTGTCACCCTAGGACACTTTCGCTGTGCGAGTCTACAGGCGGCGCACCAAAAAAAAAGGTAAAAAAAGCGACGCACGTCAAGGTTTTCGGGCTGTAACGTACACTGTGTTCATAAAGGGTCGAAATGGACGTCTTTTAAATATTTCCTTTTTTTTAGCAAGCTTCTCAGCACGTACGTAACTAGTAATTCCTCCGGTCACCATTGACGCAGTCGAGACGTCTTGGCACGTATATCGACTGAGAGGATGTTGACGGTGACAAATGGTGCTGGATAGCGTCTTAAGACGTCGGCTCTTCGTTCTTGCAGAACATCCAGTAGAGCTGTTGCAAACAGTGATGAATGGGCTCTCGACGTCGTCAGTTCCCTAGCCCCTGCAACGAGCACAAGATTCCCATGCGCTGTGTCTCCCGCCAACCCACTTATACCACATCCCTATTCTGCTCTGCTGCTTATCGCACCAACCAACTCCCATCCAGCGTGCCCTTGCCCGTCTCCCGCAATGCCCAAGCCTCGCGGTCCAAGCTCTTGCGCGCTACCTCGCAGTCCACGCGGATGTCCTCGATCAACTCTTCCACCCCGGCGTAGTCCTTCTCCTCCCTGATGACAAGCAGCCGCATCTCGACGCCGTAGAAGTCAGCTCCGAACTCGTGGAGCACATGCGCCTCAGCCGACCGCCCCGTGTTCTTGTAAAATTTGTTGTATCCGATCGACATGACCATGGGATATACGCTGAACCCGGAGTACGTCTCCGGGGCCGTGGTGTGGTGCTGATGATGTAGTTGGTTGGTTCGGATGTGAAGGCGGCAGGCGTAGGGACGCCCAGCCAAAGTACACCCCGGGTTCGATATTGGCGATCCATGGTGTCAGGTTGTCGTCGACGGGGAGGTTGGCGGTGGGGATGCCTAGTTCTTTGGAGCCACGCCCGAAGCCGTGGATGACTTTGCCTTCCATCTGCAGAGGGTAGGGTGCTTCGAGCCCCGTAGAGGGGCCGATGATGAGTGGGCGGGCGGTGACCATTGGATAGAAGCTGAGAATAGGGGGCTTTTGCTCTCTGCTTGAAGTTCCAATATTCTAACGGCTGAGTAAGATCGACCTTCCGGAGCCACCTAACGTGTACGTACTCATCTCGTCAAGTTTCGAGGATCTTAACCGTTCGATAGAGAAGCTGCGATTCACAGTTTGTGCTGGTACTAGCTGGGAAGAAATGTACGTCTTTTACTCTGTCGAACAACTACGCAGAAAATTATGCAACGAATAAGCAGGCCTAGCAAGCCGGATTTAGAAATAGTTCGATCCTTCGATGCTGAAGCCCTCCTAGAATACAGGTAGGGCTCAGAATCCGTTCACCCGGAATAACGAAGAAAACATGGAGTCTATCGACCAGCGAATTACTTTGTCGTTTCTAACCTATAGCTCCTAATCGAGGGCGAACGAAGAGGGCACGAAACCGCCAAGCGTTCTGCGTTTGAGGTAAAACGGTAACAAATTTGGGTTACACATCCCCAATTGCGGCACACCAATCAGCATAACGGAGGCGGTTTCCGTACCCTCTCTCCGTCTGACAATTCCATGCGCTGAGCCTAGACGAAAAGACGGATGACTCAGCAACCCAACCTCACCACCGTTCCTCCTGTCCGTTTGCTTATTCATCTAGGTTCGCCTCCTGGACGCAGAAATACGTGTTTAATCGAGTACAGTTTCTAATCTTCTAGACTTCTACCACGCGATTGCGGCACCCCTGCCTATCGGCCAACCCCGCCTATCAGCAAGCCAACTCACTTTTAAGTTCTCCTGCACCCAACACCCAACCTAATCATTTATACCGATATCGACCAACAATGAAGCTATTCGCATACACTGTTGTTGGTGGCAATCGTCACGTTCCGTGACGTACGCAATAGAAAAAAAACTCTGCAATCTGACACAATGAGAATTGACTCTAGGTATGCCCGGATGACCAGCCACTCACGAACTCGACTGAAGACCGACACAGTTGTAACTACCCGAATGCGCCCAAGAGCTCACTCTGATATGTGCTTCTGGATAGACAGATAACATCCGCCATTGTGGCCACGGTAAGGGGACACCGGATGGGCACTGCTGCTGCATAGTGGCAGGATAACCACCATAAGCATAGTTGCTCGAGACTTTCGACTGATAGCTCTCGCTGCTGGCCCAAACGACCTCCCCAGACGGAGTAGCAGTAACTGCGAAGATGAACTGCGTCACACTTGAGAAGGTATAGGTAATAGAGAAGGAGTGGAACTAACCTTTGCTCCTCGGTTGGGACGTCCTGGAAGGGGTTGCTGGTTGCATAGACCGCAGTGGGGCTGACGATGTAACTCTGGACTTGGTAGATTGGCCCCGGGGAGTAGGATGGTTGGGGAAAAGTGTAAGACGGTGGGGGGGGAAGTGTAGGACGGTGAGGGGGAGTGAGACGATAAGGAAGAGGTGTAGCATGATGAGGGAGAGGCGCAAGACAAAGGGGGAGAGGCAGGGGAATCAGAAGAAGAGGCGGACGAAAGAGAGGTGGACGAAAGAGAGGTGGGCGAAAGAGAGGTGAGCTTGGAGGTCGAATGATATCATGCTCCGCCAGGTAAGCCAGTAATTCGTCTCCTGCGTCAAACTCATCGCT
Source organism: Ramaria rubella (assembly GCA_015039355.1). Classification (NCBI taxonomy): domain Eukaryota; kingdom Fungi; phylum Basidiomycota; class Agaricomycetes; order Gomphales; family Gomphaceae; genus Ramaria; species Ramaria rubella. Next base: position 21,707 of record MU134599.1, read on the forward strand.
ATCTTCCTCGACTTCCTCCTCTTTCTCCTTGTATTCGTCCTCATCAGCCCCGTCAGAAGCAGAAGGACCACGGGTCGTGTTCGACTGCCGAGTTCAGCACCATCCAGCAATGGACGTCCTGGAGATGGAAGACAAGGCTTTGCACCGAATCGAACTCCTCCTCTCCGCACTGCTGTCGTGGATGGTAACAACGCAGTCGTAACGGATATGCGCCCGTATGCGTAGCGACCTGCTCGTGGAGGATTTCGATATGCTCGTTGACGTGATCACACCAGTCCCTGGGCTCGATAAAGTGGCGCATCCCGATCAGCAGCGTCCTTACGCTTGTCACCCAGACAGAAGGGACAGTAGCCAGGGGACGCGATGGACTTGTCGTAAGCCTGTGTCGGAAGCTGTCCCTTGCCGTCGAGATGGGACTGGCAGCGGTTCGTCCACTCGAGGAGGCTGGCGAACCACGAGTTACACAAAAAGCAGAACTCGCCAAAGCGGTAGTTGGCCTGTAGCTCCTTCTCGACACAACCGTAGACGTGGCGTGAACGCTTCTCGTCGCTGTGAACAAAAGACGGAGAGTCAGCAAAGAACGATCACCAGGCAAGACGAGACGTAACGCATCACTCCTCTGTCTCCCCCACGTTGGCGCTCTTGTTCTACAAATGCTCGATCAAAAAAATAAGGCCGTGAGGGACCGGCCAATGGCCGCTCCTCGTGTCGGTCAGACTTCCGAGGGTCATCTGTTTGGAAATGAGGTGGCGATCTTTCTGAACGTTGTTCACGTGGTGGTGACCGAACTCGACGAGGAAGTATTGGAGGCACAACTCCGATAGCTCGGGGTCCTGTTGGTAAGTCAGCTACAAAAGGTCTCTCTCTGTCCCTGTACCAGGGTCTTCCACATCCACGTTTGTTATGATATTTACCTTCACCTGAGCCGTCATTTATCTCGAAAAATCTTGTTGGGAGGTGATGACCCATCGACCCATCGAGATGCGTGTGTCTTCGATGTCCACGCCAGAGCGCGACGCCCTGCTCTGTACGGACTCCCTGCCTTGTGGTGCCAGGTCGGAGGGTCGCCCTCCCGGTTCGGTAAAGCACGCCTGGGACCTGAAGGTCCCGCCACCGAAGGAGAACCATGACAAAGTGGAAGGACAGTAGGACAAGAACACTTGGCAGAGTTCGAGCGCCCGAGCGCCCGAGTGACAAACATTCAAGGGCCCATGGTCTAAGTCTCCTGCAAAGAATGGAAGCAACTGTATTGTGGCTAGAACGTAGTTTTGGCAGTAGATACATTAAATAAAATCAATTATTACTAAATGGAGACATTGGGTCGAGAAGAAGGAGTCTGCAGGGGTCGCAGGAGGGGTTCGTATTCCCAGATCCAGAGCGAGCCCCATGTTACCCAGCAAAAAAAAAAAAACCGGTTGTCCACATATAAATACGGCTTGAGTACTTGTGAGGATGTCAAAGGCACCTCCACAGGTTCCCCACTTTTCTTCGTAGTCGCCTTCACTCAACACCACCATATGAAGCTCCTCACTCCTGCGTTTGTCTACGCCGTGCTCACCATCACCCCTTCGCTTGTGGCCGCTCAAGGAAGTTTGGTCCAGTACATTATCTTCGAACCGCTCAGTTGCAGCTCAGGACCCGCTCTCGAGTGCGGCGATCTTGCCCCAGACGTTTGTTGCTTTGAAGATCAGTTCCTTGGAGGTGCTGCAGCAGCCGGCAACTTCCGTCAAGTTCAGCCCGACCTCCAGGTCTCCATTACGTCCGTGCAGAACAACAACGCCTGCGCTGTCACCATCGCCTCTGTTGGAAACGGAGTTTGCGAAGTTGTTGAACCAGGCAGCATCATCGCTGGGGGAATCTACTTCGATAGTCCAGTTCGTCGCAGCGCAGAAATGGCCTCGAACACCACCAGCACTAGCAGCACCTGCAGCACGAGTCAAGGAGCCGATTACTTCCTTCACGTAGATGAAGACGGATTCACCTACAAAGTCGACGCAAAGAACGAGGCCCATCGCGAAGGATTTTTGAACGCTACTTCGGCTGCCGAAAGGTCAGCATATGTTCTCGCCAACTACGAGATTAAAGAGCCGAGTGCGAGCTACACCGTGCACACTACTGTGAGTGTTCAAGCCTGCTTTAACGAGATAAATTTTCCTTTTCTTACTGTAAACATCTTCAGACGATAAACACTGCAGGAAATGTGTAGTGAAGCGTGAATCAGCCAAGCGTCACTGAACGTTCGACGCGCAGAAGCAGAGAGTAACAGTGTTGACATCGTATCCTGAAGCTTTTATGTCTGTAAATCGATGTAGAAATGGTTATCTTGTAACGGGCATACCGAATTGAAATTTGTCTGAATAATGACTGTCCGCCCTCTCCAAACGGGCTTGTCACAGTTCACTAATGCGATATAATAATGTTAGGGACGAGAGGAGACTTCACCAAACTTTCCTCACCAAGCAGTATATGGTCTAAGAGTAATCCTCTCGACAGGTGGGATTATAATCTTGGCGTGTAATTTTCTATCAACTTAGCGTAGTTGATTGATTTACTTGGGTGCAGCAGCCGGGGTGGATAGTCGATTGGTATGTACCTTAACAGGACTCATTCCTACAAAATGCCAGAAACAGCGGGGTTGGTGTGCAGGAGTGTAGGGTGTGCGCGGGAGCAGCACCCTCAAGCCCCCACACACCCTTGGTAGTTATCCTTGGCCTCCACATGTATCTTAGACATTTGCCAAACACGTAGCATTATTGTAAATAGCATATTGAACACTTTTAATCATTTGTCAGGTTTTGCCAGGAGGAAAATTAAGTTCTGCCAAATGCCATGGTAATTGCCAGGTGGCATAACTAGTCTGGCAAAATGGCAGGTGTCTGCCAACAACACTAGATGGAGGCCGGAGGCAAGAGCAAAGGTAGTATAAATAAAACGCCAAAACCATAGTTATCGGAATACATGGCTAGCTACTGCGAGATTACCAATATACGCCAACAGATAGATGGCCCAGAGCTGACTGGGCACTGTCCAAGCCCGAACACCATGATATTTCACTATTGCGCCCCATCGGATGGGCACCAGCATATTGGATCACACAGTTCATATTATTCTTCAGTATAACATACAAGCTTAACTTCCAAAAAATCTTGTCTTTTCCCGTTCAGCTAGTACGCAGCTCCCCCACCTGAAAGGGAACGGGGGTCATTTGCTGCGTAGAATGTGCCCTTGTTAGCGGTGATCACTATTTTCGTCGAATCAATACAAGTCAAAGGAAGGAGAAAGCGGAAAAAATGACTCACTGTGTCCCCGGCTGACAGTTTCGTCCTGAGAAGTAACATTATCTGCGCATGGCATCGAGTCAGAGAAGCAAAGATGAAAATCGTTCTACTCAACAGTCAATATTTGCCAGGAAAGCCTTCGTGCCCGGAGAAAATGGGGCGATATCAATGGCTGCTGATCCCTCCTATTTTAAGATGGGCGCAACATCGTTAGGGGTGCTCGATACTGTGATAAAGGAACGCCAAATACATCGAAGTATGTTTGATTCGTCAACATATCGTTCCATCTTGGCTGGTGCAGGGCAAGAGTAGGGTCCATTTTCTGGTCAAGGTGATGGTAGACGTTTTGAATGGTCGTAGAAATAATTCTAGCGCCTCCTGCTGAACCTGTGGCCAATCTGAACTCCCCAGTGACAAGGTCTTCAGCAATAGTAGATGCAATGGAAGACAAAGGGCGCTTGAAGGGGGCAATCCTGTTGGCTGGCGAAAAGGCGGGTGACTTGCCGGGCACTAAGCCAGACATCAGGTATAGTGGAACAAACGAAAGGTGAAGGTTGACATACCTGCAAAGTCGTTCACCTGGTCTGATGTACATTAAGATAAGGAAATATACGGCGACACAAAGGCATCTCACTGTTCAAAATGATACCATCTTTCGTCATTATCTGACTCCCCCAGAACAGATTTATAGCTTAGGCCGATGAGAGTCAGAGGATGTAAACCGGATCTGAGAAAACACGCACTTGTAGTTACAGATAAAACAAGACCTGAGTCGTCCGCAGCGACCATATGCGACGTCCCGTGATCTGGCAAGTTAAGGTAGTTGGAAATATCATACTGAAAAAAAGATTTTAAATTCCGTCAAAGACTCTGAGCCACGAGAAAATGCCCTACATGGCTATCCACAAAGTTCATCGTATCACTGATTTGGTTGCGAACCTCTGCGGCGGTTGATTCTTCCAGAAAGAGTCTATAGAAGATGAGCCACTATTATAATGTGAAAGGATCATGCGTACTTCTCGAGTAAAGAAACATTAGCTGTGAATGCAGGGTCTCCATAATTCACGCTGTTGCAACCGAGGTCGACGAGGGCATGCATGGAGGGGATCGCTTCAAACGTACCGTTGCCCGAATCCGAATCTCGTTGCTTGGATCAGGCGATGCGTGGTCAGATTGATGGCAGGGTCATCCACACCGGCACTGCCGTTATATCCCTCGAAGATCTTAAATGCAGAGAGAACGATTGAACCGGAAGACGGGGCGATGGTCGAGAAAATACGATGACCACGGTAGGCTAAGAACGTGAGCTTTGAGCAAGTGGAAACTGAACAAGCAGAATGGCTTTACTGATGTTGGCAGGCTGACGCATGATGATAGTGTAATTCGCGAGGTCTTCGGTGGTCATAACACCTCCGCGAGCCTTGATCGCTATACCAGTCATTCATTGAGCGGAGGACTTCCTACATTTAGCGGTATCATATACCTTGTACAGTGTTATTCGCTAATTCACCGGTGTAGAAGGCGTTCGCGCCATGTTCTGCAACCCTAAAAAAACGTTCGGATAAGGTGTTACAGTATAACAAAGGAGACCAATACGCACTGTTCCAAGGTGTTCGCAAAAGTCTATAGACGACTCAGGTTAAAAAGAATTCGCACGAATGTAACTGTCACAAACAGGACGGAAGACAGTATCGTTGAATTTCAAAAGGGTGCCATTGGGTGCGTAAACATCCTTAAAGTTCTTATCAGTCAAAAGAAACGGGTATTTTCCTGGATAAAGATTAGCTCCCAGCAAAGAAATATGACCCCAGTCTACTCACCCGCATCTAGTCTGGCGGCCAGGCCAAGATCGACTTGGAATCCTTCCCGCGCGAGTTTGATTGCTGGTTGAAACAAAGTCTTCCACGGCAGTTTGCCGTGCAAGCTATGAAGTTTCTCCCAGGCTCGGAATTCAGCTGGAACAGCGACAGCAAGGCCGCCAACCGTTGAAATGTTGGGGTTTGTCGAGTTCACATACAAGGATTCAAATCCAGCTGCTGGCATTGTTTCGCGGAAATCGATCTACGGAATTCGGAAATGGTCATTTACGATGAAATGAAGACTGTGAGGGATTTCGTCACCATTTGATAGTCGTGGGTCGTGGAGGACGTGTTGTAACGAATGCTATGATACGGTCAGTACTCGGTGTCATAAAAGTAGAACTAATGCTATACGTCATGAATCCACCGCCACCAATGCCAGAGTGATATGCAGAAATGGTGCCAACACATAGACAGGTAGCAATCATCTTCAAAACGGGCAATGGTCACATCAGTGGATGAGAAAGCGTTTGGATGGGTTAAAAATTCGTACTGCATCCGCCGCACTTCCATTTTGCTTGAGAATGTCCACCCCTATATTACTGCAAACGGCAGATTCGCTTGCCACTGCACCATGTGTTCCAGACTCTGACAGGGCCAGAACTGAGGTCAGATTGCAAAGGACCAACGAAACACCGAGAGCGACGGCTGAAGAAAGACGCAGCATTGGAGAGGAGCCTTGTGTCTTGCAGGACTTGGAACACGCCCAACTTGACCTATTTTATACCCCTCTGCATACGTATTGTACTGTCAGGTTGAATGAAAGCAACTGAATGACGGAATACTTCAGGAATTGTAATTTCCGGAGTTGGCTGTTCACGCCAAATAGAACGGCCCATGTTTGGCTCACCAAGTATAATAGGGTACTGAGTGGGCATAGGATTAGTCACTAGGATTAAAATTTAGATTTGTTGGACCACATACACTAGTTGACAAGACTTCAACGCAAAGTCTCGGCTCTATTAGCAGTATAATACCAGCCTGGTTGGCACTTCACCCCGATTTTCAAGTCAATGGGAGGTTCTCAAAGCAAAACCGTCCAACTTGGAATTGCCAACCTTGGACTAGATCTAACGACGCCAATGTTAAGAATGTGTTATGTAAATAAAAGTGAAGTCATTGAATACTTCCCATAGGTACACTACGTTAGCCTCAAGCTGTCTTTACATATCTGCAACCTACGATAGAAGTAGGGAAGTATAGTGTTGTATATAGCGGTTGAACGCACATTTAAGTATATTTTAATGATAAACACTATAGGTTCGGAGGCTCCCATATTCTGGCAGGTCAAGACATCTTAGGTCAAGCCGGTCTTTATGCTTCTAAACCTATAGTAGGATTCAGGGCTGTCCACAAAACTCCACATTTGGTTGTACAACAACTCACATGATCTCTTGCAAGTGAATTGGGTGTTGATTAGGTGAATAACAAAGCCTTAAACAGGTAGCTATTAAGGCGTCCAGCTGTGACAACCAGCCTTAAGTTGTCAGCATCGGCTGCCCCGCGCTCCACCGCACATATGACGTCGGCGCGCTCGTATTGCCAGAGTCTCAGAATACTGGAATCCATCAACGCCGCGCCAGATGAAACCACATTGTCCGAAGGAATCGGTCAGCTCAACTTTACCAGTCGTCGTTAAAAAGTATATTGAACCAATGAGTTCGCCTTTAATGCTGGGGATCGAACTAACTTTTCCGATCTTTGGTCGCCATTCAGTGCACTGAAGAGAACAGTTTTGTAAATTCATTTCAATATCCTGTCTCTCGTACCGGTATATATAAACTTCGGAGAGACACCAACTAGGTGTGTGGGAAAAATGGCTAAGGCGTCTAATTGACTAAGGACCAGCAGTGCGCAGAAGCAATTCTTGGTTGGTTTTCAGCTCTTTGGTCTCATCATATTCGAGCTCATGAAAACACTTCACTCAACCTTTACCCATGTATTCAGGAGCTTCTAAAGTTTCATTATATCGACCGTTGCAACCGTCGTGCAAGCAGTTCAAGAGTGGACTTCGGTTTCACCTGATTCACTCCCATCTTCGCGTGGACAACGCACACTAATCTACGTGCTCTACATGCTTAGTCGTAATGTCGCTTCCCATGTCATCTCAGACTTCGCAAATGGCCATGGTGCGTCAGGCTCTCACTTTCCGCTTGTTCGAAGCGTTAAAACAGCCTTAACAGGCAGAATTATGCTTGCGCTTTCCTGAAAATATTGGCGTACACGCACAAATCACCTACGAACAAGCTGTAGGATTGCTTACGCAGGCGATAGATATGGCCCAACGAGTCCCTTTTGCGTGGACGTACATCGATAAACCACCTGGTAAGATCCCCAGCATCTGAAGGGTTTGCCGTTACGTCTGACACGACTTTCGACCCGTCAAATAGATGGACAAGCATATCTCACATTTATTGTTCCAAGTGCACCGACACCGATTCCACCTGATGGCATCCGTTGGTTAGATCAAGAGAAGACTTATCGTCTCCCTGCTGGCAATCGTGTACGCACCCTGTGGCCATTTCCATCATGACTCCTGTAAATTTTCTCTTCCCTCATGCAGGAGCTCGAGGTGTCTGAGGTGAAGTTCGGTTTCGTCCCCGGCGTTGAACCAAACGCGTCGCGCATTCGACGCCGCTTTCGCCTCACAAAAGGCGGTAATCCCCAGTTAATGCTCATACATTACGTCCGCGGGGACCCAATCCGTACGTTGTTTGTTTGAATCATGCCTTACGCGCGCGGTCCCCGCTGATGTTGTCCATAGCTATCCCACCGCAGTTTCTGACACTGCCTGTAAGATCGTATCCTCTCCGCCCAGTTAACGACCCACGCGTCTACGTCGCCGGAGAACGTATGGGACAACGGGTTCCGCCTACTGGTCCGACGGCGCTTCCCGCGGCTTCTCCGTCGCATCCCCCACACGTCGCTCAGCCCAACGGCGTCGGCATGAACATGGGCCTTGGTCTCGGTATAGGAGGAATGAATCAAGCGGCGGCGCTGGCGCAGCAGAATCAAGCCATGGAAGTCTTGGAACGGGAGCGGAGAAGCAGAACCATGGCTGCCTTGCCCAATGCCGCCGCAGCGGCTTCAGCGGCAGTGAGTGTGGAGGCAATGCAGATATGTCTTGTGTAACATTCCTTCCTACTGCAGAGACCTCCAGCTCCGGATGAGGATGACTCGGGCGGTATGTCGTCACGTTCGTCATCAAATGGATCTAGCCCTGATTCACTCTTCTAGATGAATATGAAAACGTATCAACTCGTTCGCTCGCGATTGAACGCTTTAAGCGCAATCATGAGCTCATGGCCGAAGTTTTTACACATGCATCGAAAGGTCTTCTTCCATAGGCGCAGGCCTGTCCGCTTCTTGCTCACAGGTTCTATTTGCAGGGCGTCGACCAGCTCCGACCCATATATCTCCTTATGCGTCATTGAATATCAATGATTTGAACGACAAAGTGGTGAGTAATCATATCCCCTCTCACTGCTATCCTAGTGTTAATAGAAATGGTTCCTTATTCATAGGCGAAGCTCACTGCCGAAGTTGACGCGCTAAAGAGTAAGGCAGAGGCTCGTCGTCTTGCGAAAGAAGCTGCAGAGGCCGAGACCAATACCACAGAGTTGCAAGGAGCGACCTCTGTCGGTGCGTAAAGTTAGGTACCTGATTGTATTGTTGTATTCCTTTAGTTAAAATTTACACTAACCTTCTTTTGCTGTATCACGTGACTGTGACGCAGCGTGTTTTCACGCACGTTTACTGCACCGCACCAGCATGATTTATTCATTCCTAACACATGCGAATGACACCGGTAGCAAGGGAAACGTAGGAAAAACAATGCAAACGTATCCATAACTACCGTGACTAGGACTTTGCGACAGACAGTTAATATGCTTGTGAACGCTGGACAGCATGACATTATTACACATGCACTCGTCTCTTTAACGTAATTTCCCTCCAAAATTTCCCATCGAAACCACTAGTTCCACGGTGAGCAGTATTCTTTTTTAAACACGCGTGTCACCACTCCGCAGTTGTTGCACGCTCTCGGCTCGGCTTCATAACAACTATCGGGGTAAGGCGCATCGTAGGCCTCTGGATGTCTATCTCCCTTGTAAGTCTTGCCATTTCGTCCGTTGCCATGATAATCACGGGGTTCTCTGTCACAATATGGATTGCCAAAATTGGATTTGGGACAATAGCAGGTGCCTTCGTGGATGATAACAAGATTAACATCGGATGGATAATCAAGCAATGAGAAGAGGTACCTCTACTCTTCAGTGTGGCACGAACACGATTCACATGTCTGATACCCGCAATCCGGGGATTCCTGATCACATTCGTAATCCTCACCGTCGAACTCGACGTTGCAGCCTGTGCAGCTGCTATTTGCGGGTGGCTCGGGCGGCTCCTCGTCGACTTTGTCAATCAAGGTCTTCAAGAACTGCTGCATCTCGCAGCCTTTTTTGTGGATTTTCCAGTCGGCCTTTTGGCATTTGGCCCTGGAAATAGAGACTGGGTTAGTGAGGCAGCTTCCAACGTGATGAGAATATGACTGACGAGCAATAATGCGTATGTTTGCATTTAGAGCAGACTTGGCTCGCGTCGCTGCTGCACACCTGGCAGAACATGGTGAGCAGGAAAAAAATCGACGTGTCAGGGGATGTGACAATCTAAGTTGTAAGGTCCAACACACGGTTTTGCGAAAAATAGTTGGGCAGTCACCTCGCGTATGATTAGTCTTCGTGCTTGGATCCTGTGCGGTATTCTGCTCGTTCAAGGGACTTCATGAATACGAGCTACTTACCTGTGCCCCGAGATCTGAACATATAATCTTCGAGTCAGGCTCTCCATGGACTTGATGCAGAACGTCGCACACTATGGTAAGCCAACTTGGTTACTTATGCGCAATTTATCATCGACTTTTTTCGTGCCAAACGTGTTCGAATAGGTTAGGAGAACTTCTGGACGGTCCTAGGAGTCAATTCATAGGTGTATATCACAGTAATGAAGACGGCATCTGCAACTGATGCACAGGATTTCCTGGGAGGCTACGCTGCTTCCTTAAGTGCTTTAAGTATTAGGATACAGACGAATGCTGTGTTCCAGGGCGCCATCGCGCTAAAAGCCTTCGACCCATCACAAAGGCGCCGGTTACCATGAAAGGAATCCGTAGCGCCTATACGACTTCCTATAAAGTTCCCGCAAGGTGTGCGCTGGTGTTCTCACCTCAGCTCTTTCTTCTTGGTCTAGGTCTTTTAACTTTCAACGTACACTTGACGTGCACGTCTTTACACATTCCTTACGGTATTCCGAAACGCTAGCTCGTTCCACGGTCCACCTAGTTGCACTGGTCCCATTTTAAAAAACTACCATTCACCGTACGATGAAGTTCTCCACAGCTCTTTTCTCCACCGCTCTCGTCGTCTCAGTGGTGTCCATTCCTGTGCGTCGAGACGTACCCGCGAATCTGATTCCCAATTTGGGCTTCACGGCGGGTAAGAACCCCACTGGTGAGCATACGCAGTATCTACAAGAAGTATCGCATTCACTGAGCGGTATGGATGGATAAGGCACTGGAAACTGTGACGGCGCTGTCAACGGCGCCGACGGGAAGCCAATAGCGGTACCCTGTTCATGTCCACCTGATCAGGCATCTTTCAACCAGGTAGGCGAACCCTAAACTGAGTCCAGCGGTCGTGCTCACATACTTGCGTCTTAGGCCCTCAATGCAAACGTCGCAGCAGGCCATGCCGTCAACAACCCATCCGTCCCCGTTACGTTCCCCACAGACAGCAGCAGCGCCTCGCAAGCTGCGCGGGTCGAAGCTGCCATCGTAACACTGCAGAACCTCAACGGACCTGGTCAGGGCTGTCCCGCTGCATCGACAACGCTGAGCGCGCAGCTGGCGGCCGCACAGAACGGCGGCTCGTCTCCGGCTCCTCCGGCTTCGCCTGCACCTCCCGCCGCATCTCCCGCCGCACCTGCACCCGCAGCTCCGGGCCCTGCGCCCACCAGCTCAGCAGGCGGTGTCCCCGCTAACCTCATCCCCCAGCTCGGCTTCACCGCAGGCAAGAACCCCACTGGTAAGCAATTCCTTTTCGTTGATGTCTGTCACTGGCAGCTCAATGCACAAACAAGGCACCGGAAACTGTGATGGCGCGGTCAACGGCGCGAACGGTAAGCCCATCGCGGTCCCATGTTCGTGTCCACCCGACCAGGCCACTTTCAACCAGGTATGGTACACGTTACGCTCTGAGTGCTCTATTACTCACACGTGTGTCTAAGGCTTTAAACGCTAACGTCGCGGCAGGCCATGCCGTAAACAATCCATCGATCGCGGTGACGTTCCCCACGGACAGCAGTAACGCCTCGCAGGCAGCGCGCATCGAGACCGCGCTCGTGACGCTGCAAAACTTGAATGGGCCGGGGAAGGGATGTCCCGCTGCGTCGACGACGCTGAGCGCGCAGCTTGCGGCGGTGCAGTAGGTAGTGGTTGTCACGATGCATGATGTATGATCATCATTCCAATTGGGATGGTGATTCAGCATCCATCAAACGATCGTTTATCGTACTTGTGCATCCCAAATTTATTCCTCCACCCGTGAGAGTGACAATAATGTGAACGGCCCTGCGTTCTTATGATAGATTCTGTTGTATCACGTCAATTTTGTCTTGTTTCTTCAACCTGTCAACTCGACGCAGCCTGGGACATGATCAGTCATATCAGGGTCGACGTAAATAAAGAATTGTATCAGCGACCCCCTTAATGAAGAGAAGAGTTCTCTCAACGGCTTAGACGCAATTTCTGGGAAGGGCGCAGGTACCGTAACGCTTACGTTGTCCATGAACCACTACAACACCATGATCAACTTCATTCTCACTCACCACGATGAAATATACTTCACGACCGCCTGTCTGTAGATCTAAATTAATATTGGAGACTGAACAAGCGGGCATACCTATAAGTACTTATTGCCAGCGGGAACACAGAGTTCCGGGCGACATACGTGTAACTGTAAGTATATAACGAACCAGGACCAACACTGCTTGGGCTAAACGGATGCGTATGGCCGCGCCTCGAGAGGTCGACTCGTTCTAGCAACCAGTGTCTGAGGTCCTTCCATACTGTCCCCGTACAGATACGCCCGGTTCATAAGTTCCTCCTTTCATCGACCACCATGACCTCCCTCACCCCCGCCGCTATTCTCGCGCACATCCGCGTCCCTCCACGCACAGCAGATACGCCCACGAAGCTGTACACGGGCGTGTGCCACTGCGGGAGGTTCGAGTTCGAGTGTCGCCACCCCATCGTAGAAGACGGATTCGAAGTCGTGAGCTGTAACTGCAGCATCTGCAAGCAGCGCGGGTATCTCATCATGTACGTCGACCTTCTGATGTCTGCTTTAGTTTCTGTGTACAACGAGGCTTATGGATCGAACTGTTGATAATGTCAAGGTACATTCTAGACCCTGCAAATGATTTTAAATTTGTCAAGGGGGAGCGCAGCGATCTGCTGGAATACAAGTTCAACAGACAGGCACTCAACCACATGTCGTGTCCGACGTGTGCGTCGGCGCTGTTCATCGAATACAATTTGGGCCCCGTGTTCCTGATTAGCGTCAACGCGCGATCCATACGGGATCTGGATGTGCAAAAGTTGACGTTGAAGATGCGTGGCTGAAGGAAGTGGATATGAGTGGTGTCTCATATCATGTTGGCTGTAAGCACGGAATATTATTATAACATCAACGTCTTTCGGAAGGAAATTGAATATGCCAATGTTCTATTCTCTCGCTGCTCCTTCAAACAGCTCATCGATAAAGATCCCAGTCGATCTAGGTGGTACAATCAAATTGACGGAACAACTATGTGTCTGAGCTGTGCATAATCCCGATGCGCCCCTTTGGTTTTTATCACGAGCGCGTAAGTACTCAACTATCCACGTAAATCATGCATGTCTAGATTTCGTTCCGATCCCAATAACATTATCCAATCTGTCACATTCTTTTCACCCCATCCACGCTCTTGTCGTGAATAAATAAACACGACACGAGCGTACACACTGCCATCACGATGCTCATAAAAATCCGTCTCCGCCTCCGCCTCTTCGTATGAGCCCGCACAATTGCGCTTACTGTTGGTTCAAGCGAACCAACATACTAGAGACTCCCGCCCACGACGTACGGCCTAGTATCGGATATCGGTAGATTCGAGGATGACTTACGAAATTAATTGAGGTGCCTAACTGACCCCTTCTACGTCTTCGCCTGCATCATCTAAAAGTCGAGCTTTTAAGGTACACGCGAAGGTTAGTATGCTATATCAAAACGCTCCCCGCGGAGAACCACAGCTCCTAGATTGCGGAGATAGGAAACCAGAAATGACAGAGGAGTCGGTTCGTGTTGGCAGTACGATGAATAGGTGAGAGCAGTTTGTATCGCTTCAGGAAGGGAGGGACTCACTTGCTACCAGTATGGAAACTATCTGATCTGCGGGTCCGACATTCGCCAGGAGCGCCAGGAGCATGGCCGATATGGTGGCAACTGTAAGATATGATCGATAAATTCCTCTAGGGTGACCTGCACAACATCCCGCTCACTTGCTCGTATCACGGCTAGTCCCACTTCCCCGCAGTGAACTTCAATGACATTGTATGTTTTTGAACACACTCATCGTAATCCTAACCAAACTCCATCCAGAGGGCTTCATGATCATGATATTGATGACAGCGGCTCCAATCACACGCAGGATTACTGAAATGATCGTCCGACGTTTATATCTTCTCGGCGCTGGCATTTTGGTCTCCCTGCATCTCAAGATAGACATCCTAGCAGCACCGGCGATTATGCCGCCACTTCGCCGCACAACCCATTGCCAACGATTTTGACGGCAGCATAGGTGTAAAGACCAAACGATCTCTCTTCCTTCAAAAGGATTGATTTTATTGAGATGGTGGTGGAGCTGGACCAGCGACTGGGTACGGTCGCCTATGCCCACCATCATCATCATGATGCATCATGCTAGAGGTGAGAAGATTCTCATTCCACATCTGCAGTTAACAGGTAGCCTTGGAGGGTTGATCAATTATTCAAAGCGAGCCTTTGGAAGAAGTTTAAGTTGCGTGCAGTTCACGCAACTTAAACTCAACTCGAAGTTGGGCTCTTGATGAGTGTATCAAAAGAAAGACCCGTTTATCTCAATGGCCCGAGACAGACGCCTGAGAGTCAATACAGAGATGTGATATCAATATAAATCACGAAAATCCCTCGAATCTCCGTGTTGCACCCTCTACCCTCTCTACCAACACTGGGGCCATGGGATGTCAGCCCTCAACATCAATCTCAGCATTGGTGCTGTAGAAGTCGGCACGCTTATTAGCTCTGTCCTCTATGGCGTTGCAACTTTACAACCATTTTCGTATGCTGGAAGTGGCCTAAAGGACCCCCTTTGGCTTCGTGTTATGGTTAATGCAGTGGCAACAGTTCTCTATGCACACTGATGTCCCATTTTGGAGGTCAGGTGAGTAGTCTGGTCAACATATTCCTGCACATGTGATTCGCAATTGAAACTCGCGTTATGAGTTCAGGCTTTGTGAGGCCGTCCATACGCTAGTCGTTTGGATCTACCTTACAGAAATGGAACTTCAGTCTACCTGACCACGTTTCAGTCGTCGACTTTGGCATTTTTGTCATCTATCCAAGGCGTGGGTCCAGACTGGCTCCTAAACACAGCTCACTACAATGATTCATCCAGTATTTTCAAATTCTTTCTTCTCTTCGTATGCATTGTGACACATTAGTCAAAAGATACTCACACGTATCGTCCAGGCCGAATACTCACCTAAGTTTACGTCAATCGCTCGAACCTGTCACAATACAGGGATGAAGCACTGGAGTCTTTCAAACATCGCATGCTGATTTAGAAGTAGTCATTAAATCGCACGGAAATGGCAAAAAGATACTAAAGCCATTCCCCCGAACTCAGAATCCCGATGTTTCCATTCAGTTAGAACAGAGACCAACAAATACTTCCCTGTCAGAATTTCTTTATTTTGATATCTGAATCTGCTTCTTACGCTCTCCTCTCAAGCTCCCCGGTCAGGTTATGGCATCAAATCAAAACTCCAATTCAAGAACTGCACACCGAAATTTCTCACAGTTGCGTGAGTAGATGGATGCAGGAACATTCAGAAAGGTCTGATTTATGTATTGAACACCACTTCAATTTCAAGAGAATGGGGATAGACGGGAAGCAAAACTAGTTGTCAAATATCAGTCTGGTGTATACCGCGATCATCGGGACGACGGTGTTCCTCATCTTGCCTTTCATGCCTCTGGCCCCTTGTATGGTGGTCAAAGTGCACATTAATTAAATGACCCCGGATATTTTGACTTACCTATATCTAAAATTAAATATTGGTGTGAAATTTAGAAAACATTGTGGGCTTGCACATGTGTGTATTTTAGACAAAAAAACCAAATTTTGAATTTGAAGCACATGGGTTTTCTGTTATATAACTAAAGCACATGGGATTTCAATTTGAAGTGTGTGAAATTTAGAAGTTGAGTCAGACTAGCCAAGTTTTTAAGAGAGGTCAGCAATCTTTAAGAGCCCTGCTAGCCTGAGTGTGATTTCAACAAAGACTGCAAATCATGCAACTTGTCAAGTTTTATAATTTCCACATTGAGGGAACAATTTTAAATCTATGGGTAGTTAAATCTACAGGTAGCTGTTTTTTTAAAGGCTTTAGAAATAATGTGGAGACAGAGATGAGGAGAGAATTAATGGTGTTATGAAAGTGCTTGTATTACCTACTGGAGATGAAGGAATGTGGAAAAAAGCCGTAGTCGTAGTGCTAGACCCCTCTTGCCCCTAAGCCTGACATGTGCCATACTAACATACGTAAAAACCAAAATTCAAGCTCTGACTACACTTTGCATAACAGTTTGGACGAGTAAAATGGTGTCGCTAGTCGACAAAGTGAGGTAGCCCCTGAAGCATAACTGTGGTCTTCGTGTGTTGGGACAGCTTGGATACTCCCCGTCACGGCCTACTCGCCCTAAGAATGGAGCGGTCTTGCGCCAGTCATTGAAACTAGTATACCCCTACTAATATGGACTATTACACACGATGAATCGTTACCAGTTAGAACATGGGTCCACAAAGCTGGGTGTAAGTTATGGTTACACTTGGGGCCGGTCGTTAAAAATTTGTCTCCTGGATGTAGTGTAGTGGTGAACCATCCTTGGCCAGTTGGCTACGCCAAGCAAGAGTATAAGCAACGGCCCACGTCTTACTATTAGAGAGCGACCGCTTGTGTCTAAGCTGGCTAGTGGGGTTGTCCGCCTTATGCCGGCAAATCGTACCCAAGTCTTGTCGCCATTATTAGTAAAATAATTCGGATGAGGTTCCTAGCCACTGCATGGCGACCTTAAGGTTATAGCGTACCTTCTGTCCATGTCGCATCGACCCCTAGGCATGAACACGCACTGCTCAAAGAGGTCGTTTCTACTCTTGACTATTTGTGAGGCTCTGTCTTGCATGTCCGGACGGTCGATGTTGGATGTTGTTGATTTAGGTGCTCTTCCTATACCGTGCCTCAAGGCGGCGGTATAGGTTGCAGCCCTCCTGACGCACCCGCGTCGACCCACCTGGAAGCAGGAGGCTGTGGTTGTGTTGGGGCTGCGGTGTTTCTATAGGTGTCTAAAAATATGGCCTTCGCAAGTCGACACCTAGAGCTTGTGGGGGAGGTATGTGGAGAGTTGAGGCGGTTTAGTGCTTGTTCCTGCCAAGTACATTGATAGCCAGCGGACTTCCGTAACGCACGTTTGTCTTTCGTTATAGTGTTCTTTCTTTGTACCGAGCTGTAACCGACTGGCGCGTACGGTGACAACTCAATCTTTCTTACGACGATCCTTCTTTGCTAAGTCTTTGTTACCGTCTGTTCTTCCTTTTCGTTCCTTCGTTCCCCTGTCCTTCCTTTCGCCACTACGGTTACTTCCTAGTGCCTGGTGGCGATTCAACCCGCTTTCCACGTTAGGAGTTAAGCCTCCGCTCCCAGTCTCATCGCCTTCTCATGGAGAGTGGAACAGGCCTTACACAGTTTTACCCACAGGGTAATGTGGCTGTGGCAAAGTTTGCGGGGCTGCAGAACGTCGCAGTAAACGTCCTACACGTGTTTTACCTTTTTCCGGTCCGCTTTGCTTGAAGGTTCGTTGATTACGAGCACAGAGCCGACCCGAGCGCCCCCACCCACCTGCGGTAAGTCTCCTAAGAGACAACTTGCGAAAACTCGAACAAACATCTATCATCGAAGTTGAATGTATAGATAAAGAGGCACTATGCTAGTTCCTCGGTGCAGCACACAAGTAGCTACTTCTGGCTTCTGGTCTAAGCACAGTCAGTGCACCTTGGTCTCAGCCGGCCGACAAAAGACGGTGTAGCTCGACTAACGAAAGTAACGAACGCATCGAAGCTTCGCCAGAATTAACGTGTACGGTGCAGCAGAGACACCGGAGTTTACGGCTTCTCTTTCGCCTGAACTTGGACCACCAAGTGTCGACCGCCGAGTGCCGAGTGAACAGACCAACGCTGTAAGGACCTCGTGATCCTCATAGAAGTGTATTACAGCTTGCAATATGTCCGGCACTGCGACAGTTATCAGAAGTGGGTAGACTTTATAGAGTTCTACTAATAGCGGTGGAAAGAAGAGATTAATGAAGCAAGCAGTTAAAACAGAAACGTACAGTAAGGCGCGGGTTGGAACAACAGGTGTTCTATCTGTTATGGGGTTCCTAAAACAAGGGTCGCCGAGGCTAGTTCTGTGGTACTGAGCCTCGATTAGACGCGTAGCGAGAACAGGGGTATCTATACCGTCTGGACTTCTTAAGCCGCAACATGCACAGTTAGAGTCCATGGTAGACCAATCTCCCTTAAACGCACGCGTCCAACTCTGAAACCAGCGAGAACCTTTGCTCTGACGTGGGAATTGGCTTGGAAGTCAGAAGCGGATGGTCGTTTGCCCTGCCGTGCGGTATTGCGGGGCAAGGAGGGGGTGCTATAGAAGAGTTAGCACAACTCTGAGAAACAAATACATAAAGGGGGATTGTGACATAGTGGAAGCGTCATGCAGTCTGTGCATAGAACTAGACATACACGGTGACTGACTCGAGTGACCGTACGGAACGACATTCAAATGTTCAGACGCGAGCAGAGCAAGTTAGCGTGATTGAAGGCATGTCACTGGAATGAGAGCTGACTACTCTAAGGGAGTCATACGCATCATGTTCTTACCAACTGGGTAGACACCTTGTTACTAAATTAACGTCGCTTGGGGTCGGGACTTATAACCGAATCCCAGAAGAGTTACTGCGATTTCCTAATCGCTATGTCAAGAACGTTCTATTGTATACTAGATATCTAGGGTTTTGTCGGAGACTCTACTCTCGGCATTTGCTTCGTAGCACTGAGTAGCTTATAGAACGGGTCCGAGAGCTACTAGTCCATGTCAGCTGTTCTCAGGAGAGAAGGAGGGGTGTTCGATAGCAGTCTGAGAAGGAGGAGGGAGATTGTAACGCTGCGTGAGGTGCAGCCAAGCCACTTATGTACTTCGAGACTTCTTGCTAGCAGTGCAGTTTCGTCTCAGCAAGCATCTCCACGCATAGATGAGAAAGTACTCAGCTTCCTTCGGATTCAAATTAGATTTTCTAAACGCTGACGATGTCGGTAGTATGTGTTGCCATACACTAGATGCACAGAGTCACTGTAATTACTAATGTAACGCACGTCGTACCGTTCCTCCCTGACATCGTTAATCCTCTGGATTACGACGACGAGGTAGACTACGCTTAAGTTGTTTGAATCAGGGTCCGTAAAGAATCTTGGGGTTTAACTTATTTTTATTAAATTAGTAAAAAGCCATTGTTCTACCACAATTGATACTTCGTCTATAGTCATCGGTTGGAAAGAAGATGCTTATAATTCACGTGAGGGTCACCTCCATGACGACTCTAATATCGTCGTCCTAATCTTAAGCGTATGTGCCTAAGTTGATTCTCGGGTAAACGATATTCACGAAGTCTACTACGACGATAACGGTGTTTAATGAACCCTCCCACCATGGTTCGACTGTCAGCTTTACCTGCGACGGCGAGGCCTATGTTTGTACTATTCTCAAAGAGGTATGAGATATCGTATCTCACGGCCTTAAAATTTTGAATCTCAAATATGAGTTAATCACGCCTTTTATCTTATAGTCTTATGGTAAGCCACTCCTATGTTTACCGGTGTAACCTATATGAGTCACTTCTCTTGAACTCTTCTTATAGTAGGAAGTTGGATTTGAGTAGTATACTAAATAGTCTAGGATCTAAACCATATATACTACTTACACTATATACATCCGTATCCTTTACAACACCCAGTGAAACGTTGAAACCTGGATCCCTGTATATATCAGGTAGGATACAAAAAATCTCGTCATAGTCTCTTTTACAGTTTTTGTACGGATCTTACACCATTACTACATGGTTACTCCTCCAGATTCTCAGTATTTACACTGAGTACGTTATTGTAATAATATCTATTCCTATGGGGACCTAACCTTCTTAATATGTTACTCCTACCTCTAAGAAACCGATAATATTTTCTAGATAAACTGAAGTTCTTGAAGTCCCTTACAGTGAAGTATTATTCTTTCTATGATCATGGAGGGGGCCCAGATTCCGGTTTTCTACTATACCTTACCGGTAGTCTGAATAGGGTTCGTATGAGAAGGGAATATTCTCGGTAGTTTCCTGTATTCTTCCTATCCTCAAACCGTCTTATATCTTGATGATATTGTTTTATAATGAGCTTTTATCGTTACCCATGATCACCTAAACATTATCTACCTGATAATAGACCATTCCTACCATATAAGTCTCCATAGGAATCCCCATTCTCTGACCTATCAAGACGGTCCAGTCAGTATTGACCTCTAGGTTTATATGTACATCTACTCCAAGACTAAGGATTCTGATATAGTCTTTTTAACCACTATCCCCTATACACGAAGTCTGTATTACATCCTCTTGAGTTCTTCCTAAGATTCTTACCTTTCTAGAAAACCCTATTCTTCCCTTTATACCACAGACTCCTTCTCTATTATCTTCCTGTCTTCATGATATCTACAAATTCCTTACCACTAGATCAGAACAAGTTATCTGTTGGTAGTAACAGATCCCTCAGAGAATACAGAAAGTTTCTTGACTACTATTAGACTGATAAAGGTACTTAGTATATCATCGATCAAGAAAGTTACGACTAAAACTACCCCTACTCTACTTGTAAAAACGACTAACCTCACAAGTCCGAGTCCGTCTTAACCTCAAGGATACATTACAGTTATACAAAGTATGAGAGTTTGGGTATGTTCTATGATAATGACCTCGAATATACTGCTGTGTCTTCCTACAGTATGTGATATCCTTACCTAACAACATAACAGTACCCTTTTTTAGGATCCTCTACATGATGACCGTATCTAAATAAATACGATAGGTATGGTCTTCCTCATCAACAGTTAGAGTTCAAAGGTCATTTCTTTCTACTATATACATTTTTCTATGGACTATAATAAGACAGTAAATGTCTACTATTATTTTTTCAACAATTTAAGATGTTTCTAGAAGTTTTTTATCAGACAGGTACCAATCTTAAATTGTAGTCATAAGTACTAACATACACCTACCTGCCTCTGTTATTCTTCTTCCTACTATACTATAGTAATCATCTAGCACTAAGGATATTATGAAGAGTCTTCCTGAAGAAACTTACCTATATATTGTTCACGAACCTACTGATACCATTGTGTAGGGAGGTGTTCTACTATCTCTCACCTCCTTTTCCTTTATAATAATTATACAGAGTTTATTACCGTAGACATCCTGTAGTCATATAAAGACTACTAATACCTCTTTTCCTCTTTCTGTTAGATTGGTCATACCCAAAACACTTTAGTAGTATATACCTTCCTAATCTAGGACTACTCAAATACTATGTGGATCATCGTAGATCTTGTCCTCAATAGTTATGGCCTCAAGTCTGTAGTAGGTGTCCTATATGATCATCCTTTCGAAGATATTATTACCGTCTGACATGAAATCTAATATACCCATAACAGGTACTCTTACTATCTTATTATAGATATGTTCTATGAAGGATCCTATCAAAATTTTCATACTAATACGGTTTTGTATTCTTAATAATGGTCACTTCATCGTGAACCGTAAGGTTGACTCTATCCTTTATATCACATAATAGGGACCCTTACAATACCTCATGTAAGTAAGAAGTGTTACTCGTATTTTACTAAAATACGAAAAAAACGTAAGGACGAAAGTCCTTTATACTGACACAGGTATTGACTTCAGTTTCATCTTTTGTTATGATGATGGGTCCAACTGACCTCATGGTCATACTGGAGACCTCAATATCTGTTTCCATTTGGAAAGAGAGAATGACGAAGGCTGTTAATGTAGAAGTTCAGTAGACCCAGATTATATCGACTCTAACTGTGATGTCGGAGACCACGGTTACAGTTTTTACCGTGTAGTGGGCCCCCTAGACCTTTAGAGTGATATTACTATTGATACTTCCCTATCCAATGCTTCAAAAGAGTCTTTTCAGGACCGGTCCGTTTTGAAAATTTTAGGAATATGTACTCCATTTAACTATAAATAATCTTATAATAAAGCAGAAGAAGTTCTACCAACATAGTCAGTTTCTTCAGTTTCATTGGTTGTTCTAGGGAGCCTTCAGTCAACCTCACTACCATTCAGATGACCACATTATCTGAGGTGTTTCTCAGTGTATAAGAGGGTCCTATTCTGGATGAGTAAGTATCTACCAAGTCCTGAGTTGTATCGGTTATAATAGTATCTATTATGATGGTTCAGTCTTCCACTACAATGGTGTTTGGTACCTTGAAGGGGTGTTCCAAGACCTTCGAACCTATATGACCATTGATACTCCTTCACTAATATAAAAAATTTTTCCTCATGTGGTACTATAACTTATTTAGTTGTTTTTATT
The DNA here is from genome assembly GCA_015039355.1 of Ramaria rubella. Lineage (NCBI taxonomy): Eukaryota > Fungi > Basidiomycota > Agaricomycetes > Gomphales > Gomphaceae > Ramaria > Ramaria rubella. The sequence continues at coordinate 43,917 of MU134599.1, forward strand.
ATAACGTACATCTGACTGGTACCCACACCATCATTCTCTCCAGTTTCATTGGTTGTTACTAAGGAACCTCCAACTGACCACCTGATCATGGTTCTTCCCCGGATATCCACCTCCATTCTCAGTATGAAAACGACTTCTACGACTCATGGTGAAATAATTGTTTCTATTAGAGTCATAACGGTCATAACAGTAAATGTAACCATCACAATGGTATTTGGTACCTTGAAGGGGTGTTCCAAGACCTTCGAACCTATATGACCATTGATACTCTTTACTCGGGGAATAAATTTTAGATTTAAGCTGTCACTATGGGGGAAATTTGACTTCATATGGGATTAGTAGTAATAGTTTATACTTGTAGAATGGTGAATGGTACAGTTCGTAGAAGAAATATCAAAACTTGAAGGGCAGTACATGATATATCTTGTGAGAGAAGGTAAGGAGCATCAGAAGTGTAAAGTCTTGTAATATCAATAACATGTCGGTAAGTGTTACTAGAAGTTTACTATGTAGAAAGGTAAGGAGTTAATCTAGGAAGAATAGGGATATGAATAACAACTGTCTTCTTGTAGGAAACGAATAAGAGGTGTAATAAGAGTAGATATCATAACATGGTGAGAGACACGACGGAAAGTAGACGTGTTAGGGTTAGTAATTTCAGACGTATCAAGAATAGAAGGGTAACAAAATAGTAACGGTCGGATACGCTGGAGGAGTAAGATCGGTGAGAAAAAACCGAGATGAGAATCGTGTAGTTTACATCATCTTAGAACGGGTACAAAGCATTAGGTAGAGGTTACCCGGAAGAAACTAAAGACGAAGGGTAAGAAGCACTAGGTAGGAACGTATGTTGAAGAGATAGAGGAGGAACACATACATGTACATAGATGTTATTATGAGGGAGACCAAAAGATGTCCTCACGAATAGAGAAGATTCGATAGTATGGTAAAGAGCACAAGTAGTGTTCTTTAAGGAAGGGTAAGGAAATAGTATGTAAGGGTGAGGAGGTTTAAAAAACCAAGGAAAAGGAGTCCTTAAAGAAAAAGTAGATGACCTAGAAGGGATTAGAAATGTCCTCGAAAACAAAGAAATTAGAGTTGAAAACTACAACTCTTGGATTATCGGAATAGTACGGTGAGGGTACTGTACTACAACAAAAACACAGATATATGTCATCTTCCGGAGGAGTCGTTTGGTAGATGTATTTATTGAAGTAGTAACTCCAATTATTATAGCAGGGGCCTGAGGTCTTGTATCTAGGGGAAACAAAAAGAATAAAACTTGGGGAAGGGGAAATCCCTAAAATAGAGGAGGAAGTTTCAATCTTGGAGTAAGAGATCTCGAAGATAGGAGAGGAGTATGAGTGTTTCTATGAAGACCTGAAGACAAGACTACGCAAGACATTCATAACGTGAGGTGTTTTGTCCATAAATACATATATTTTTCAGTAAAATATAAGTATGTTAGATTTTACTTTACATCAGTGTAAACACTATTTGTATATTGTTACCTAGAATCATGTTGTCATTAATTTCCAACAGCTCAACGTCATATGGTTAGGAATGTTTAACCATATGAGGTACCCCTCTAAATAACTCTCTCTTTAATCTTCTTAAGCTCCTACATGATCATGTAGGAGTCGGGTGCAAAGATATATTACTTTGTTTATCCCTTCTTCCAATTGAGACCTGAAAGAACACTTATAAATATTTGAATGATTACCATGTTATTTTATATTTTGTTAATATAGTAATCTTCATACTATTACAACTGCTACTTTTAGAACTGAGTTTCTACGTAGAATCGTTTACTCTCTAGTCCAATCAAGTGTTTGTCGTTGTTATACTATCGTCATCCAGGACACACCTCCATAAGATCTTTATACTCTTTCGTACAATTTCTAAGATTCTCGATGCTGGGTAATCGTCTTCTTTTACCAAGACAGTTACAACTGTTTTAACGACCTGATCTCAATCTGAAATCTAGAGTTTCTTACTGTAATATACTACTATTAGTATATGTTTTGTACGTTAATAAATAACTCTTACTGTCATGGTTCTTTGACTTTCTTAGGGGAGATAATAAATTTTATAATTCTTACGTAACAACAATACCAATGAAACAGTTTGAACTTTGTTATTAGTTCACCCATCTTCTACTATACTACACAAATAGTGTGTATTTCAACTGAAGTTGTAAAGGAACCGAAGGAAACTCGGACGGTAAACTCCCCACGGGTTACACCAGCTAGAACGCGACTTCAGCGGCGTGCGAAGGGAAGAACTCGGCACAAGTGTTCGTCGTATCCTTAGCGTTTCACACTGTGTTCTACCTAACACGGCTCGAACCCGTCTATAAGTCCAAGCCTAGGTACCCAAGTCTAGTGGGTCTACGTTATGGGTACGTCTAGGTTCATATCCCAAACTTTTACTTTTATGGGTACCTATACTCAGACCCACTAGACACCCATCTGAGCACCTGTCGGGATTAGGGTATTGTAGAGAATCGGAAGGAGGAACGGGAAGTACAGTCTTTATTATGATGATTGTGGAGGAAAGGTCGTCAAGAGTTTTTGGAACTGTACACTGTAAAAGATGAAAAAAAGGAAACCACGTCACGGGCATCCCGATCGTGGGTAGTTATGTACGGAAAGTCTGTACAATCATCACTGGAGTTCGTTGTTACCTATAGGGGTCGTCTTTGGACACTCCAAGACCCGGTACCACCGTAGTACATCGTCAGAACCAAATTTTGACGGCGTAGTTGAACACGTCGGTGTCTCTGTCGATTTCCCCGTTCTCCACTCCTGGTTATACTCCCTCGTATACGACCATACACAACTGTTTAGGTCGTTCCTACACAGTAAAACGAAGAACACGGTCACCGACTCAGTGTTCTGTCACAGTCCTAGAAGTTTGTCCTTACTTGACCAAGAAAGAAAGTCCTTCTAGTCGTGAACAGGTCACTATACCACCACTTTGTGTTAGAACAGGTCAAACTAGGAAAGAACTCGAAGTTCTCTTGGTAGGTTTAACGGTCGGTCGAACAGACGGAGTTCCAGAGTGACAACTTCAGATGTGTAACCATCGTTACCGACGAAATATCCTCCCTCCACCTCCTAGTAGGTCCAAATATAAGACCTACTGTTAGGTGACATCTCCATTTGTTAAAAGTGATTCTGTGATCGGATGGATGTTCATGGTCACGGTGTGACATTTTTTCGTTGTACGTAGTTCCAAAAACTCTTCGTGATATTATCCCACAAAGTACGTCCGAATAAGACACGTAAAAACACCACTGAAGCCAGTGTTAAAGTAAGCACTTGAGGCTTGTTAAAGTACTCAAACCGTTAAAACACGGAGCGAAAGTGCTTTAACGGTGGTGCGTGAACAACGTTTGAGTAGTGTTAGGTACGACAGAGGAACCGTGTGGCACAGTCACTAGTAGATATCAATTAATAGATTAGAATCCATTAGTTGGTAAAAGTGAGAAGTTGCACAGGAGGAGATGGAGTGATGTAGCAGCAGTCATGTATACCATTTTACACCACGTTTCCGGGAAGTCCACTCTTCAAGTTCCTCTTTTTGATTCCTTCTTCTCCCTTGTCTACTTCTACTCCAACTCCCTTTAGGTTCGGTCTCTGTTTCTCACTGGTTTTAAGGTACCCGGTTCTTACTCCTCACCTGAATAGCCGACCACCTAATGGAACTCGCTTAGGGTCAAAGGCTACCTTCGAGAAGAGGTTGTGGTACTTCCTACACTTACGCCTTTCTGTAAACTTCTTGGTCCCCTTTCTAGTTTTTTGGTAACGAATACCACAGGAACGTCGTACCCACAAACTACTCCCATTGTCCCTACTACTCTGTAATGTCCTACACATACATGTCCTATTCGTCGTGATGTTGTTCAACCAACTTAGATGTCAACGACATCTTAGGTATCACTACAGTCTCTGTCTGTTTCGTCTCCTCTACCACCTCTACCACCTCTATAGTGACAACACACACAGATGGAGTAACTACAGACGTACTGTTACGTCCGTCGCTTCGTCTGTCGGTATAACCTTGTGCCTCGGGTCATTGGTAGATACGTCTGACACCCTACCAGTAGTACGTATCCAAAATCAAACAATGTATTATGTCTTCCATTGATTGACGTGTACCGTACGGCATTGAAATGAAGCGTCATAGTCGGGTGAAACCCGGCTTGAAGCTTAAACCCCCCAAAGTACGTTCCATACTTTAGTTACACTTAAGTTACACTTAAACAAGTGTTTGAGTATAGACTTGAGATCTCAAACGGTAGCTTTAGCGTTAGCTTTTACGGTGTTTTTGTGTGCCTTATTCGGACGCACTTTGTGGGATTACGGTGAGGAAC
>MU134599.1:48319-97906 GCA_015039355.1 Ramaria rubella
CGACACTTATTTAAGTGTCTGATCCTCACTTTTGGCGGGTTGACCAACCTGTCAGTTTTCGAGTGGTTACGTCATACTGACGTGACCATCAAGTTTTTTCACATTCTGAAGATCTCTGAAGTGTTTTTAGTGAGTCGTCTTGATCTGGTCTATTTAACCACAAGACATACTATGCATACACTGCCAAGTTCATTTTCATTCAATCGATGAGATTTAAGGGTGCCGACTGACATGTCAGTAAGACGTCCAGGTGTTTGTGGGTACCTACGAGACCGTAGGTACAGAGGGATGTTGGTGAGTGTCGACAGGTATGATATCATACCTGTATCATCTTATATATATATGTGCTAATGTGGACTCAAGAATGCTTACGGCGTTCATCATTAGTTCGGACAAGTTGTAATCTACTGTACGTAGAAAAGACAGGGATAGTTTTTCTAGTATGGGGAATAGGTAGTGTTATTAGGACCTATTTTGGGTTCTAAACCCATCGGTGTAAGGCTAAGGTTTTATAAGTCAGGAAGGTGTTTAGGGCTGTTCGAGTTGTGGTAGTACTTTTTTACAGAGAAAAACCTAAAGTCCTACCAAAACCCCAGAGTTACCCCAAGATGACCCTTACTGGTATAAAAACCGTGAAAGTAAGGCGAATCAGGCCCAAGTCGATCTTGGGATTTGTATCCTAAATACATCTGAGAAGACATTAGATGGAGGTATTGAAGGATCCATGAGACTAAAATAAATTTTTACAAATAACAAAAACACTAGTGCTATAGAGTTGTGTTAGGGCGACCCTAACATCAGTGTACTGGTACGACGACGTCGACGCGTAGGTGTTGAATGGTCAACCACATCCTTCTGAACCTGTATATAACTTTTTACGTTCCTTTTCCTTTGTACTATCCAGTCTTGTACCTCACACCACAGGGAAATAGACACGACCATACCCCGTATTCTCTACTTAATATTTACCCCTATTTGTCACCATATACGTCCATGATTTTGTAGTTCACGGAAAGTCCTGTGGTGTTCGGTTATCTCACACCCCCCCGAGTTTTGTACTGAATTAGAACACACTAAAAGTACCCACTTGGTGGTGACGGAGTGACCAGATTACAGAAGTGGTTAAAACATCGAACCAATCGTGTAGTTTCACCAGATGTATACACACCCACATGTAAAACATAACTGGACATTTTATAAGTATGTGTTCACTATAGTATACTTTTTAAACTACCGTCGTCACGTTGTGAGTGTAACTAGGTTTTGTGTAAAACGTTCAGAGATCTCGTGATCTTTGACTGATGTACGTTTAAATCACTAGTTGGTGTATTGGTTTTGGGATCGGATTGGTAAGTTTTACGTTAACGGGTCCAAAGTTTCGGTTAGGTAGTTATTTGACACCTCTATAATACAAAGTTCATGACCTAAATAAAGCCCTGTTGGTGGAATCCATTACTTTTATTCGCGGGTAGGCATACGGGAGCTTTGACCTACCCGTGAATAAAAACAGTGTATTTAGTTCCAGATTGTCGGTGTTTTTCTGGTCTCTTGATAAATAAAATGATATAGATCATATACGAGTAGAGTATATGAGATAAATTTATGTACGATCGTGCCTATTATTCCACATGACCCGTAGTAAAATAAGTTGTTTTGCTTGATATTGGACGGATCTTTAATGAGTTTTTTTTATAATGGTTCTATCTTATCACATACTTCTCTATACCGGTATAATCTGACCCCGTAAATGTCGTAAGGATGTTCTCGTAAAGTGTTTTCTGTATACAGTAGTGCTGTGATTGGGGGATCAAAACCTAGTATATTTGTCGTATTAACAGGTTGAGAGTATGTATTAGTAAGTAAAGGGGTTTTTTTGTCGTGTATTATTCGAAAAGACCGGACATAAAGTGAAAACTGTGGACCTTCTGGTACCCGCGGTTAACTCCGACCCGGAGCTATCCGCCAGAGCCAGATTATATCTGGTTCTTTACTCTACATTATTCCTATAAGTTTTGATGCCTAGGCATCAGGATTGGAGTAATTACCCAGATGAGGCCACAAACACACCGGCCTTATTTAACTTGTCTTTCGAAGATCTACTATTAATATGGGATGATCTCCAGATGGCAAGCTACTTACATCGACTCATACTCAATGTTGGTATCTCGAGCAGTACATACTTCAAGAAATCGACGTACGTCTGTCAGCGGATTCCTTAATCCAGTCAAGTCCAAGCCTAACTAGCATGGACATCGATAAGTACACAATACATACTTACAAATGATGCTGGGATTCCTTGCATGGTCCTGTAAGGGGCCTAACTAGTAGCTATACTGCAGTAGTCGGATCGTGAAGGAACATGTAGTCGAAGACTACATGTACATACCTCAGTCTGGGAGCTCTCGAGCTCCTAATACGACTAGGAACACACATTTACCAAGCACAAACAAAGTTCGTGCTTCAAGCAATGCTACGGAAACCATAGCATTAACTGCGTCTGACCTGGTTGTCGGATGGGTGCCGAGTTCTTCGGGAAATGAACCACGCACTGTAAAGTTGCTGCAGGAGTCAGCAATTGTCGAGAACAAGCAAAAGCAAAGAAAAAATACATACCAAAGGACTGCTTCCAGTGAAACAAACATTTCCAAACGGATGTTGTCCATGGACGATTTCACAGTGGCTTGCGCCGCTGCCCTAGTGAGTGCTGTAATTCAGTTGCCAGCACTGGGAAATGAAGATGACACATACCTGTCACCATTTGATCCCAGAGTCGTGTCACCACGACTCGAGCCTATAGACAAGGAAGGCACTATGTTTCAACTCACGACTAGGTCAGAGTCATGCGATATTGAAACGATGAGCTTGGACAAACCTGTGTCCAAGCCAGGCATGAGACCAGACAGTCCTAGACTGTCTTCGAAAACTCACGAGACAGCCGCACAAAGAAAGCGGCTGCCACACTCAAAGTCCCTGTACACGCAGCGGAATGCACATGAGGAATTCATTCCTCATGTGGCCGACTTGTCAGTAAAACGTCAAGTTGGTGCAGAGACGAACTACATACATAGTTCACATGCAAGTGTGAAGACACCCAGTTTATGGCAAGTGTCGTTTGTGAAAGACCTTGGTCTTTCACAAAACCTGGAAGCAGAAGCTGCCCATAAGAATGGACAGCAAAGGAAGAATGTCAGCCCACAAAAACAAAGAAAAACGCAAAGGAACTACTCATGTAGTTCCTATGGTTCCTCAGAGGGATCTGGAGAAACGGAGATACTGTTAGTATCTCCATGTTTGCAGAATAAAAAAGGAACTGTGGGCAGAAATGGGATTAGTAAGGATAGGGAGAGAAATCACGTACAATACGTACATGATTGGGATGAGACTTTGTCTCATTCACAATCAGCAAGTACACTCACTGATGATGAGAATTCATCAGAATTCTCATATTTAGGAAAGCAAGAAAGGAACTCACTTAGTTTTTCAGAGGTTTCGTCATGGACAAAATCCACTGGAACATCACTGGAGATGTCCAGTTCTCCAGTCCCAACAGTACTATTGTCAGGTGCCGATAGTGTACTGTGTAGTTCTACACAGTCCGAATCAGAATTATCAGTAGTGGAAACACAACGGGAGAATCAGGAAGAATACATACCTGATGAGCACAAGGCTTCGTCTTGTGCTAGCATAGCGAGTAACCTCGCTATCAACCTTTGTACTCCTGTGAAATCAGTCGAGGATATGTCAGTAACGAGACACATCCCAATTGACGAGACGTACTCACCTGAGTCGTCTCGTGTCTCGTCTTGTACAAGATTAAGCGATGAGACGTATACTACGTCTCAAAACTGTATGTTGACTGTAGCTGGAAAAGAGGTCACGAAGGGACCACTGGTCAACCCGGTAGAACTCTCAAATAATCAAGTAAACTTACTTGATAACAATGGAGAATCGCATCACGCGAAACTCCTAGTTGACCATACTATTATGGTCAACCTGTCGGCTTTTGAAGTCAAGGCAGCATGGGCAACAGGCCACCTAAATGCTGCTGCTGAAGCTGCAACTACAACTGCAGTATTAGTGAAGTCTATTGACGGAGAAACGAAGTACGTACATACTTCGTGTGTAACCAGTCAAGATTTGGATAAGATATCCGAGTCACCCGGACCATCTGAAAAGATGGTTGTACCTATAGTGCAATATATTAGTATTGCGGAGGAGATGAACAACTACTTAAGAAAGTGGAATAGCCTGATTTGGCAATCAGGCTCAAATCTAGAGGGAGTGCAGAATATTAGTTCTGCACAAGTGAAGGTATTAGTACCTTTGCTGGAAGAGCAGCAACTCGAAGAGTCACTGATTGAGGCTCAAATGCACAAAAGTGCGTTCTCGTTCTCAAAGGGGGAAGGGGTATCTGCAAATCACGAGAAAACAACTGAAAAAAATGAAACATTAGCTACAAGCCTAGCTAATATGTGGAAGAAGTGGACTTACTCACCTTTGAGTATGCAACCTGGACATCAAATGCGAGACGAAAGCCTCGTGTCAGTAGAGGCAGAAATGCCTTTACAAGGAAAGAACGTACCTGTGCCGTTCTTTCAGCGAGTGAATGGCTCACTCGCGGCACTCATAAATCTGACAGAAAGATCAGGTTTAGCTACACAAATGTTACATGGAGAATGTAAAGACATACCTGCAGGGAGAGACGAATATCCCAAGTCATCATGCAGTGACAGGAGAGTGGTCTACTCTCCTCAATTGTCGCCGGCTGCGAAATCAATACATTAGCCGTGCATCGAGACAATCGTCTCGATAGCCAATGGACTCACACACTAGTGCATGAGCAAGCAGCCCTGCCTCAAAGACTAGCCAGTAGAGTATCCATGTACGTCGAAAACTCGATGATTATAGATACAGATGATCCACAATGTGGATCATCACTGTGTAGTTGTTATGGTCAGGACTACAAGAAAAGGAACGTTGAAAGTGTACCTTTGTCAACAGGTAGACCTGTTGAACTGACTGTTGAGCCGAGTGCTATCCACAGAAACCGTCCTGTCAATCCATTCGGTTTGAGGCAACCTGTGGAATCATCAGAAAACAAACAAACAAGAAATCAAGATGCTCGCACACCTGTGCACGAGCCAATAGTCGTGCCTCAGTGGCGTGACTCCAGTGTATCGGCATTGACTCTGCATGCAGAGTCAAGAACAATACTGCACCGAGACAATGGTCTCAGTGATCGTCGAACTCCTGCACAAGTGCATGAGTTAGTAGGTGTGCGTTTACGGCGTAATCTCTGTGAAAAACATACCGAAAACACGACCCAGTCGTCAAGTTCAGTTATCCCCGGATTACCTGAGGATAGTAGGTACGCGTTAACTGAAGGTTATGATCCACCTTGTGGATCATCGCAACCTGACCAGCGTGGTCAGCACCATGCGAGACGGAACGTCGAGGACGAACCGTTTACAACGAACAACCCTAACGAGTCATTCCATCGTCACGGAGGGAACTCCATCAGCTCCCAACTTGAAGTTCCACCTGTGGAGCCTGATTTAGCCACACAAGGAAGCAGGAGAACGGTTGAGAATATGACTCACCTGCAGTCGTGTGAGTCATCTGCAGTGCAACAGATCAGCAAGAATGCATGCAATGCAGATGTTGAACATCTAACCTACAGGTTAGATGATAATGAGAAAAGGAGGAATGTAATGGACATACCTATAGACGACTTCAGGAGTCGTCTTCGAGATTTGGGAGAAGCCCAGTGGCCTCTTCGCGATTGTCCCTAATAACAGGGTCAAGGTCAGTAAAATGGCGAGACGATAGTCTTGAGGATCAACAGACTCACGCACATGTGTGTGAGTTCTCAGTCATGCCTCAACAGTACGACTCCTGCATACTAGACACTGCCGAACCGAGCTGTGAAGTAGACCCGGCCATTAGTCCCGGGTTTGGAGGTACGGCACGAGGGTGTAGCCAAAAGATAGACAATCCACAATGTGGATCATCTCCGTCTAGGAAGTGTGATCAAAATCCCACTAAACAGAACGTTAAGGACGTACCATTGAGGAGGGACGACTCCACCGAGTCGTCCTATGACAACGGAAAGTATTCCATTGATATCGTTCCACCTGTGGAACCAACTTCGGCAGCGCAACGATACAGTGGTATTGCTGAGAGCCATGCGCACCAACGGTTGTATAAGCCATCGGTAATGCTAAATATCGGCAATGACAATAAGTACACCGGTCAGACTGTAGCGACAGCGGACTTACCTTCAAGCGATGGCCATATCGTGCCCCTGAACGTCCACAACGATCGATATCGTCGAAAGGAAAGCACGGGCATCTGTACAAAGACATTACCAGTTCATGCTAGTATCGGTGCTCAAGTGGAGGACTCACCTGAGAGTTCCACTGTCAAACCATCGTTCGAGAACGATGGTCGAGGTGTGAATGACAGTTCACACCCCATACCTATGCAAACACGTAGGGATAGTACCACCGTAGAACAGCAGCACACACCTAGAAGTCCCGCTGTCGAACCATCGTTCGAAAACGATGGTCAAGGTGTGAACGATAGTTCACTCCATATACCTATGCAAACACGTAGGGTTAGCATGATAGCAGACCAGAGAGATGCACTCACCAGTCCCACTGGAAGGAACCAGCAGTGCGACAGGGTAGTCGCATTCCCCAACAACTTCAGACCATCATCTCAAGACGACGGTCACGTTCGGGTCATACAAGACCAGGGCAGAAGTCCCCAACCTAGATCTGTAACGCGAGAAGTTAGTAGTACAGCGGTAGTGGGGACGGATCTACCTGTGAGCAAGTCTCAGTGGTGCAACCTTAGGGTCACATGTTCACTCGTCAAGGCATCACGAACTGAGGTTCGCGATCGACGAGTGGAAGGTGGCGACGACTTCGTGGCTGAAAAGGCATGAAACATCAGTACCAGGCATCGACAGGACTCAGAAAAGAGTCCTGATTCTTACCTAGGATCCGAATGTGACAATAGTGTCGCGTTATCGTCCAATGGAACACCGTATAGCGGCGGTGTTCACAGCCGTCAGGATGAAGCCATGGACAAAAGTCCGTGGCGTACACCGGTGCAGACGCATCATGTCAGTACCAACCCGAAGATAGATCCGGACTTACAAGTGAGACCTGCTGCTGGCAGCCCGAATCAACACGACATTCGTGTCACGTCCTCGTTCGGTGGAACACCGTCTAACGACGGTGTTCGTGGCAATAAAGACGAAGCCATGGACAATAGTCCATGGCCTGCACCTGTACAGACACAGATTGTCAGTACTTGCAGGCAGATAGAGAACTCACCAAGGAGTTCCATAGCCTGCAGTCTCAATGTACGCAACACTGTGGTCGCATTGGATTCCGATGGAACATCGTGGTTGTGCAATGTTAGTGAGCCGGTGAATCAAGGCATGAGCGCCCTTCCCTATACACCGTATGTTAATAGTATGAACGCGAAGGTGGACTCACCTTTGCATTTGATGACTTCGAACGAAGAGTTCAAAGCAACACATGATGTGAATCACGTGTCCAATAACGCGTCTGCGGCGCGTATTAAGTCCTTACCCTACAGAGCATCGTGTGAGCACGACGCAGCAAATCCAATTCAAGACTTAAGTCTTGCCACAGATAGCGGAAACCGACAGACTCACCTGTGAGTCTGTGCCTAAGGATTCTACAAAGGCACGACATTGATGTCGTGTCTTCGTCTAGCAGGTGGTCTGCTAGACGTAAGGGTCGTATGGGGGAGGGCCAAAAGATGGACGATAGCCCACCTTTCGAGGTCCACGTACAACAATACATTAGTAGCGCAAAAACTGATAAACGTGCGGACTCACCGAGTCCCGCCTCATACCTACACGACATTATATTCCATGATGTCGCCACCTTGCTTGAGAGCGAGGCTGCTCGTAGTTCCATTAAGAACTCGGATAAACATCCGAGTACGCATGTAATGCAAGACCCCAGTCTTGCATTGACGACGGTATTAGTACCGTCATGTAGTGAGGCTGGGAAAGACTCACAGAGCTTGTCGTTTAACGTGTCGGTGCCTGAAGGGTGCCATGTGGGTAGCTCGACCAGCAATCTGACAGAAATGTCAGATGGTTTTACTGGAGCAAGGTGGGCATAGTCGCGGACAGAAATGTACCTTCAACGGGCAGGGGATCCAAGCCAGCAGTTACAGCCATTGAGGCTAACGTTGCTGGTCAGTCAGAGTGCATGAAAGGGAACAAAAGTAGATGCTCACCCATTAGTGAGCATCTTCGTGGTATCACCGCACTACCGAGCAACGGTGGCGGTGATTTTACAGGTCAACATGAACGTCAGTTCAACTCATCCTGTAGACATACCATGAAATGTTAGTTTCGTGGTAAGAGGAATTGACAAACACTCACCAGTGAGCTCGAGTTATCGAGCTCGACGCGACACCAGTGTTGCATCCTCTGATGAGGTTGTGTCACTCACCAGCTCAGCTGTGGAGTTGAACGTTAGAGACTCGGACGAATGCCCGAGTCTGCCTGTAGATGCATCACGAAACATTAGTTTCATGGTAAATGGAAGAATCAAGAACGCACCTACGAGCTTGATCATTCGAGCTCAACGCGACACTAGTGTCGCGTCTCCAGACGTGTCTTTCCCTTTCATTAGCTCAGCTGTCGAGTTGGAAGCTAGAGATCCAGCCAAACATCTGAGTCTGGCCATTGAAAATGTCAGCGTATCACGTCTGAAGGAGGACGTACCGCCAAAGTGTGGGTCTTTGAACGTGTTGTTCGAAGACAGACGTGACTCCACCAGTCACGTGACTGGAGACGCGTACTCATATTTCTGGTCTTGAAGACCATTCACCTTACGAGGTGAATTCGCAGCTAATCCACGACATGGATAGCTTTTATTATAGCTGTTCTGAACACTCAGAAGGGCAATTTGAGGCCAGGAAACACGCATATACTCTGTGTCCCAGCACAGACTGTACTCAGACAGTCTACAACCTACATGTGACTTCGTGTCGCAAGTCCATTCAACATTTAATGTTGGATCCTGTATCTGAATTATATTCAGATACTATTGCTAGTAGTACTGGTAATGTAACTATGAATAATTATATTCATTGTCAACTGCCAGATTTAACCTTCAAGGTAATTGAATGGTTAAAATCTTTGGATGAACCACCTCCATCGGCACAGCTCACATCTGTGTCACTGCCACCTTGGGAGTCAGTTCAGAGGGGGAGGAGAATTCGGAAGAAAAAAGCCAAAAAGTCACGACAACAGTTGCGGAATCAGAAGCAACTGCAGCAGCAGTTGCTTGACTTCGAAGTTGAGTGATGAAGAGAGATCTTCGTCACTCATCTTGCATGATTCATCACAGGAAACTGTGATGCATCAAGTGAGATTGCCACTCCCAATAACTGTGCTCATTCCAGAGCATAGCACAACATTTTCCAATCACCCACTCTCCATCAACAACATGACGGAAATTCATGTTGTGCCATCAGCTCTCAATATGGTCCAGCAGCAGCTGGACAGTGTTCATGTGGCAACTACCTCCACACTCCCTAACTTAGAAATATTGCCTAAGTTTGATTCATCTTCCATGAGCAATAATATTGCTCATGTTTCCCCACCAATCAGCAGTTTGTCTGCAGATTTACATGTTTCGTCCACTCATTCCCAGCGAAATACACAGTGTATTTCATCGATGTCTATTCCATCTCACCCACACAGTGTGTAGAATTTGATTCGGAACCGGAAACAGCTTCATGCTGTTGACTGATCAAGTGCAACTTACCTTGCACTTACTGCTGAAGCCAAACATATTCATCCTAAGAATCATTTGAAATTTCAGCACTGGATCTTGCGTCGACCTCCAGTGTCAGGATCATCTACCTCTCTACAGAGATAAATTTAATGAGATGGCCATGCTATCTTATCCACTAGACTGCTCATTCTACAGCAGTCTTGAATAAGTCATAATTGACTTATTGTACTTGACAATTTACTTGTTAAGTTATTTGGTCTACACTCAGGGTTTTGCCCTGAAGGGGAGGATGTAAGAATGTATATATATATTCTACTATGTCCATACTATAGTATGGACAGCTGTGAGTGGTTGTAGGGAGACATGGATGCCAGAGCATCCATGGGTGTTTGTGGACCTGTGGAATGACTGTACAGTCAGCCATGGAAATTTAGAGTAGCTAACTTACTTTTACTTGAACCGTCACATATGTATCATACAGAACACCAATTTATCTGGTCTAGTTCTGCTGAGTGATCTTTGTGAAGTCTCTAGAAGTCTTACATTGTGACTCCATCTACATAAGTAGACAGATTTCCTACTACCCCCTGAACCCTTCGTACAGAATCTGTAACTGCTAGTGATACCACACGCAGCATTGCTTGTATCTGCCTGTGCAGGTGGGGGATGTGATTACTCACATCCTGCTGCACCAGTGGATTAATGATGTCTTCATTGATCTGATACAACAGTCGATGTTTGTCAGCCATTAAGAACACATCCCTCAGTCTATGACTGCTGCTGAGGGAAGATCGAGGGATTCTCACTGACTTGATCAGCTTGTCGAAGGCCTCACCTTCGACTCTGGCAATATATGCCTCCTCAACTAGATTATCCACGTGCTTCGCATGAAGTCCTAGCGCACAGTGTTTCCATTGTGCTGCCTTATGTTTGATCCTATCCCAGTGATCGAACTCATGTTCGGGACCAACATAATGCTAGTCGTGGTACTGATGCTATCGGTGTCAGACTTCATAATCTCTCACAGTGACTGTTGGGTTCTGGTTCCCTGAGTTTACGAAGGAAAGAATCAGTTTTTACCAGTTGTTGTTTTTGGGTTTCAAATAATCATGCACGTTTTCCCACGATAATCTGGGATTTTGCATTTTTGTCCACTGATTACATAAGAAGATTGTGCAAGCAGACCACGAAACATGTCTCTTTTTGGGTTTTCCAAAAGTTTTGGGGTCATCAGGGGAACAACCCAAATGTCTGGGCCTCCATTCTGGTCAGTTCTCAATGAGCCCCAGCTGGCCAGCTTCAGTTAAGTCACTGGCACACATTCAGATCCCTTCTTCAACTTGCTAGGTCATTCATTTTGATTTTAGGCCTCTTTTTTTTTTGTTTGTCTCCGGATTCTCAGGTATCTGGCCCAGGATTATAGTCATGTGACTGCATTGCTGTCCACAAGTCAACCGTCTTGCATATATATGTGCTACATTGTATTCCTGCCCCATTTTATTATATTCTTTTTGTTATTGAAAAGGAATCCCATTCCAGATTGATGTAAATGCATTGATATATGCAGTAATTGATCCACTAGCCATTGAACTAATGCATACATCCTTCACATGTGGAGAAACTCTGGCAACTTGAAGGTCTGAGCTACTATTTTCAAGAGTGAGTGCACTATTACATGTGGTTCAAGGTTAGTACTGTGATGCCTGTGGTCCAATATTTCCACTCCCTTTCCAGGCATTAGGGTGGTATCTCCAACATAAGTGTCAGAGTTGACCCCTTTGTATGTGGTCCATGGAGTGCCATATATAATTGTTTATTTCACTAATACTGGGTATATTTGCAATTTTCAGGTGGTCATGCAGGCCCCAATATTCCAGCCCACCTGGAAGTCATCGTTTGCACCACATCCTTTGTTCAGGGCCATTTTGCATGCTACCATCACTACTGCTCCAAATGAATTTCATACTAATAGGTAGTGGAAGGTTCACAGTTCATGCCTTTGCTTTTATTATGCTGCTGTTGTCAGGAGTGTGATTAGGTATCATGGGAGTTTGCACAGGATTCAAGTCTGACATTCTGCATCTCTCAAGGACAATTTTTGCATAAGATTTCTGTGACAGTGTGATCTTCCATTTCTGTTGGTTGCATTGGATCTGGATTCCCAGTATGAATGAGGCTGGTCCTAGGTCTCGCATTTTGAACATGCTGAAGAGTTTTTCTTTTATTTCCTCCATGAATGTTCTTGACGTGGCTGTCAACAGTAGATTGTTGACGTAGACCACGAGAAAGCACGTCTCTTCCTTTTTTCGACGAAAAACATAGAGACATGTTTCTGCGTCTAAGTGACAGAAGCCCTTCGCTCGTAACTGTTAGTCTAGTGTGTGGCTCCAAGTTCTGCCAGCTTGCTTTAAGCCATAGATGGAGCATCGTAAACGCCAACAATGACCGACGGGAACAGGTATGTTGTCAGGAGGAGACATGTGGAGCTTTTCATTGAGCTCGCCATTTAGGTAAGCCGTAGACACATCCATTTGATCGAGTTCAAGGTCATACTTTGCCACTAGTGCCAATATGATTTGTGATTTGAGGTTCGCGACTGGAGCAAAGACCTCTGTATAGTCTTTTCCTTCAACTTGTGTAAATCCACATGCAATGATGTGAACTTTGTGTCATTCGACATTGCCATTTCCATCAGGTTTTATGTGAAAAACTATTTTTGAGGTGATAGGTTTCTCCCCCTTTGGAATGGGAACGATTTCGTATACCTTGTTTTCAAAAAGACTTCGAAGCTCATCTTCAAGAGCCTTCTCCCAGTGAGACACGTCCT
The DNA here is from genome assembly GCA_015039355.1 of Ramaria rubella. Lineage (NCBI taxonomy): Eukaryota > Fungi > Basidiomycota > Agaricomycetes > Gomphales > Gomphaceae > Ramaria > Ramaria rubella. The sequence continues at coordinate 60,944 of MU134599.1, forward strand.
TTCCTGCAAGTGCTTCCTTCAGAGTTGTAGGTGCAATCTTTTGGTTTGGTCCTGATCCCACAATTCCTGCAAAGTAAAGATCATCTGCGTCTTCATTTGGGGATTCCTTGCCGCTCTCGTCCTCAAGTCCTGTTTTATCAGCTTGTTCTTGAATGTCATATAAGGTTTGATGCACCTTTTGAGTGCTGCTGTCTGGTTCCATCCTTAACTTTGCATGTTTTTCTTTCCTTTTGTCTGACTTTTGGAGTTCCAGGTCTCTGGTTCTGTCAAAGTTGCAATTCCTGTCAGGATGGTTTCGTTTCCTTTGAGGACGTTCACCTGTGTATTCAGGCTGCTCTTCTACTTTGGGTCCTGGACCGTCGATTGGGCGTCGGTGTTTCTTGGAGTCATGTTTGATGAGCGTGGACGGTTTTGGGTGGTGGCTCAGAGACGGTGACAATTGTTGGGGCAGAGGTGGCTGATCCTTCTTATTGTGTGTTTCCCTTACATTTTGGATTTCCACCGCTTTTGCAACTGACGGACTTAGGTCTTGTTCATTTTTGTGATTTTCAGCTTCTGTGGAAGATTGAAATGACTTGCCACTTCTCTGCAGGATGTCCTCCCACTGCCCCCATGCAGCTTCCGGCTCATTGTTTGGACTTGTTTGTGATTTAGGCCAAAGGTCGCTATCTTCGTCAAATCTCATGTGACGGCTCAAGAAGATTTGACAGCTTTCGAGGTCCATAAGGTGGTATGCCTTTTTCCCATATTCATATCCTAGCATGATGAATCTGTGTCCCTTAGGTGTGAACTTTCCATTTCATTTGTTCTTTGGTGTTAACACATAAACTTTACAGCCAAATGGATGGAAGGTGGAGGCATCAATGTGCTGTTTGAAGAGTTTTTGATATGGTGTTTTCCCCTTTAAGCCTGCCAATGGTGTTCTAGCATCCAGCCAAGCAGTGGTGGACATGGCTTCAGCCCAGAAACCCTTTGGGAGGTTTGTGTCAATTGCATATTGGTTAGTTCATGCATTCCAACAGACCGTTTTGTTCTGGTGTCAGCTGCTGTGGTTTCGTGAATGATTCCTTCTCCTCTTAGGTGCCCTTCAAAAACTTCTGAGATGTACTCCCCCCCATTGTCTGTTTGCATGAAGGACATCCATCTCTGTAACATTCACTTTCTTGATCTGTTCCTTGAACAATGCCTCAACATCTTGTCTCCATTTCAGAAATATTTCGAAGGATTCGCTTTTCTGCTTCATGAAATAAATCCATGTGAAGTGACTGTAATCATCGATGAAGGTAATCCAGTACCTTTTTCCACTTATGGATGCTGGAGTGACTGGGCCGCCAACATCTGAATGGACGATCTGTAGTGGGCAAAATGCTCTTTGTTGATCCTTAGTTTTAAACAGTAATTTTTTCATCTTTCCTAGGACGCATGGCTCACACAATTTAGGTTTGCCTGTTATGCTGGTGTTAGATCCCAGATCCGACTTGTGTTATCCCAACGTTTCACGTATTCTGATAAGCCCTGTTCCGCTTATTTCTGACATGTCCCCATTTATTACTCTTAGTCACGATTCTATTTTGATAATATCCCTGTACATCTTATCTTGATTTCCATATTCACCCCAACTTCAGAACTCCATATCACGCACCCTTATCTTCCATTCCCGATTTCGGAATCCCACATGTCTTAAATATGTCTTCTCTTGATCAAGCTTCTTCAGCTTGTATATTGTATCACTATCCCTCTCTCTTACATCTCTCTCATATTGTATACCTTATACCCTTTTACATCCTTCATATCTCATTATCTCAACTTGTTATTCCAATATAACTGGCAACATCCCACCCATCCTATATCATTGAATCTTATTACACTTTATTGCTCCAAGCTCCTACCTGCAATAAGGCCTTCAAACCTTGTTCGGTATTCCAACTATTCCGACTATTCCAATTATTTCCGACCCTATCTCATCCGACATTCCAAAACCCTCCTTGATTACACTTGCTTTCCAGTAAAGCTAACCCTAACTCGATATTGATTTATCTTTACCCCTATTCCATCTCTGAATACCTGAAACTCCTGCTCATCTCTGATAAGTCTCAACATATCATTGGCACTGACCTTCCGAATAGACCTAACCAATTGGAACCCCGATAACACTTTCCGGTCTTCAATCCGAAATACCAGGGCACTAGAAATCCAAGAGGGCACAACCCATAAGTTGAAGCCAACGCCCATATAGATCAGTCTTCGGATCTCCAACTTCCAAGTCATCCAGTATTCCACACATTTCCGAATATTGCAACTACCGATCTTGGTCAAGGAGAGTTCCGACCAAATCCAACCCTGACATTGAATCCAGCATACCTCTAACAGCTGGTGATATCCTTGAGCTGTCTGTTTGCGACCATCTTTTTTAACCGAGCATGATGCACGTGTCCCATGCATCAGTGTAAGATATTTATATTGACGGTGACATTCCACCGATCCACGTGTGGTATGGCTTTCAAGTCTAGGTGATATAATCTGTTCTTGTGACTTCCTAGCATTCGTATCTTGCGGCTCAGTGGTTCTATGACTCGGTAAGTCTGTTTGCTGAATATTGAAGTGTAGTTTGCTTTTGCGAGTCGATGGACCAATATGAGTGTGAGGGAGAAGATTGGGACATGGAGTATGTTTGTCAATGTGATTTTCTTTGTGTTTCCTAATGACTTGCTTTCAAAGCACACAGACCCCATGCCTCTGCAAAAGAGTTATCTCCAAAATGGACCTTTCGTGGGGTGGTGAGGTGTTTGTACAATCGAGGCACAAATCAGTGCTGATGTGGTGTCATGTGGCATGATGCTCCTGAGTCTATCAGGATATCGCTTGTTTTAGCTTTTGGTTCTGTTGTGATATAGGCCTGAATCCTTGCCATTAGGGCTTTTGATATATGTACATCTTCTGAGCTCAAATTGTTGCTGGTGCTCTCACTCTCTGATACACTCGCCTCTTCCACTTTGTGAGCTTTCTCTTTTCCCTTTTTCTTTTTCTTTTCCTTTGCTTCTCACTCACTTTTTTGCTTGAGGGTAAAACACTCTTTCGTCAAATGACCACCTACACTGTGGAGCTTGCAGTTCTTCTGCTTCTGCTGTTTTGGTGCCTTCTTATCTTTGGATGCCTTTAGTGCTGACTCGGATGTCGTTGTGCTCAAGATCAATCCTTTTAGTCGAAGTGCTTCACCAATGATACGGCTTTCGAGAGTGGAAAACAATAGATCTGTACCAGAAGGGAGTGAGTTCAACACTGAGGATTTGAATGTTTCCCAGTTGGGAGTCATGGGAAGCGATTGGAGGAGGAGCATCACAAGGAAGAAGTCGTCAATGGGCTTTTTCAGCAAGGTCAACTTGGAGTTTATGGTGGAAAATCATGATACATGTTCTTCAATGCTGGAGATCCCATCCCACCATAGGCCTACAAGTTCTACAAAGTTGTAGAACACGTTAATGCCGACATTCACTTTGCAATGTATTTCTATGAGTTTTTCATACATCTTCCTTGATGTGGCCATTGGGGAAAGAGGTGCTAAACCTTCTGATTCGAGGTGTAGTGCAAGTCGGTCATCAATCCAATCCATGATTATTCCTTGCACCTTGTAGTCATGAGTTTGCCAGTCATCCTGTGTGCTTTGCCCCATGATCGTGCTTTGTAATGGTGGACTTGTTGTGGAAGTTGGTGTAGTTGGGGGTGAATCAACTCCAGTGACCACTCCCAGCACCCTCTCTTTTGCCAGTGCCCCAGGTAGCCATAACATCCATAGTTGAAAGTTTTTGGGGCCAGAGAGTATGATCTTGGTTGTTTCATATGAGCTGGATGGCATGCTGTGCGATGGTGGAGTGATGGGATATGTGATGCTATTTTATGCTCATGGTTTGTTCTTCTTTGATTTGAGCGCAGTCTGGTGCGCGGGGCCCATAACCTGTCAGATTACTTTTCGTCATCGTTGTTGTATCTGAACTCTTAATTATATATGATTCCACACTTGCACGTCTAATGTCTAACAATAAAGAAAGACCGAAATAGGTGTTATGGGGTTTAGGTTGAGTTCGCCCTTATTCCTTTCCATTCATGACAACATGTGTGGAGTTATTGGATGAATTTTATTAATACCTGAACCATTAAGTTGTGTTGCTGAAGTCGCAGCACAAGGTTTTATCTTAGAGAAAGGAATTTTGAAACAACATTTGAAACCAAAAAGAAATAGGGGATATCACACTTCAAAACCATTTTGCCAGTTTTGTCAAGGAGTCCCTGTCATTCGAAACAACCATTGAAACAAATGTTGAAACAACAGCAAAACAGCGATTGTGACAGCCCCTAATGTCCCATGGTATAATGATTCTCTCCCTAGGATGCCACATCCATCCTGGTCAATTGCTGCCATGTCCTACCTTGTATGTCCTACCTTTCAGTTACAACTTGAATAGTGCTCCAAATTGTATACCCCTGGGATACCCACCTGACACAATTAAAATAGCTGGAACAACCGGGCAGGTAAGCCCAGCTAGTGCAAGGATAGATATGGATATTCAAGAGAGCAAGCATGTTATTTGGGAATGCCAAACAAGACATTTTTGTGGCAGTAGGCTGCATGCCCACAGGGATTTGAGGTGGTCCTTCAGTGGCTGAAGGACCAGACCAAGTACTTATGTAAGTACTGGAGCGTAAGAGAACACCGATGATTATCTAAGTGTGATATGGAAGCCTTCAGGGGTTTCAGGACACTTCCGTGTCGAAAGGGGGAGATTTATAGAGGGCTGCGGAACCTGCGGGAAGGACCTTCAGCTACTAAACGCGCTGAAGGACCTTCAGGCTATGTAGACACCCCCGCAAGCCCTGCAGCCAGTCCTTGAGGCCTGCAGGAAGGCCTGAAGGCCTGAGGGGGGCGAACGTTCGGGAGTAGCCCGCATCTGCGTAGCTCTCCACGGTGACCTCACCGTGAGGACTTTCTGCTGTCAGTGTACGTCGGAGTTGTTTTGATATAACAAGGCACGGATCTTCGAACGGCTTCTTTTCGCTGACAGCTCCTGTCAGACGTGTCACTGCGTGACTTTCCTACAGTGGGGAGAGTAGGTGTAGTGTGTGAGGTGGAGGGGTTTCAGGACAATAGCCGCTCACGTTGAAATTGAGAAATAGGTGAGCTTATTGGATTTGTGGACGTTCACAGTGCACACGCCATGATCGTCGGCTTTACTCAGTGCCCGGCACTGACACTATTCCTTCCCTCTCATAGTCTCATTATACTCCGATACCTACCTAGCTTGGCCATGGTAGGCTGCGACTTGTCAAAGGACACTGATCATATCAGTTCCATGTACACAAGAACCACGCTCCATCACCTGGTTCTAAGCACAAATGTGATAAGAAAATGTATTTGTAGATCTGGTGAGTATACCTATACAAGACGATTCTACCTTATATAAAGGAAATTGCAACTTGTTGCTCCGCTCACCATCAATGTACTCAGTGTCCACAATCATTGGAACCAGGAGGCTCATGTATCAATTGGTCTTATCTTCACGTACAGCTCCCGTGCATACCCATTTCCGTTTGAAGACAGATGTAACACCCATGAGAATAGAAGTCTGAACGCCACCGCACTGTCGGACCTCATGACTTCTTATGGTCTCGATTGGCTCATCAACCACTATCCTGTTTTTCCATCGGTGGCTCAAACCTGTCAATAATCTGATTCACAAGTTATATAAGATATGCATCCAATGTTCTTCGCCCCGACTTCTCCTACGACATTCTATAATGGTGGTGCAAGTGGAGAATGTGGGTTTGGTTGCGGGCGGTAAGCAAACAATGCTGCAATAAAAAGCCTACTCACATCTCAGATTGATTTAACAGTCACTGCGACAAAGTACTCCACTGTAGTAGCTTTGGCGTTCCTGCTTTATGACAGTGGTCCGTCACGTATCACGGGCACTATGTTAGAGTCTGACAACTTTGTAGCTTTAACGTTTGATTCTGAGGTTTGTTTAAGAAACCCATTGTATGACATTAAAATCTTTCTTTCTTGCAGGTCAAATACGTTTGGACCCAGAAGTGGTCGTTCGGCAAAATTTTATATCTTTACGTACGTATTTCTGTTTCTTCTGAACGAGGCCTGATTCTTTCCTACCAGAATCGCTATCTCGGCATAATCATTCTTATTTTCAACACGAGTGGTGCGCTGTCTTGTACGCTTATGCGATACCATTGTCTTACTTGCTACAAAGTATACTTCAACAAATCACTGACGCCTAAGGTTAGAAAAATGAAGTTTATACGTCTCATACAAGTTTCAAATGATCATATTGATGCAGTTGTATGTCTGGGATTCTGTCTACCTCTCAGGAAGTTAAAGAGAAGCTAAACCTAAGAATAGTTGCAATGCATTCGTCTGGTGGGAGACGATATCGTGAGCGATTCTTGGCTATTTTCATGTTGATTTGTCAATAATATACGTCCACAGCACAATCTGCGCTGCCGCTTGTGCAGAAGGTAAATCAGAAAACTAGATTCTCATTGCGCAGTTATAATACTTATCAAACATTCTACCTCAGTCATCTTACAACTTCGCGTAAGAACAGCAGGTTCCATTTGACGCCCTGAACTAACATCTTCATTAGCTCTACGCGGTGTATAACAGAAATAAGAAAATGCTTTTCATACTGTTATCGATCTTCGCCACGGGATTGACAGCAGTATTGGTGGTATCAGGACTCGGCGTTACTAGTACCCCGAATTTTACAGCGACTCCCGAGGGCATTAGTGATGTCAACGTCATGGGGCCAGTCCATGATTTCACCGGGTGCTACGTTTTTATCACTCAGTTCAATTTCATAACCTGGATACCTCCGCTCATGTTTGAGGCATTGCTATGCTTTTTAATGTTGTACAAGGCGTGGACACTATATCGTCGAGATCTGAATGATCCTCTCCTACGTTTGATCATCCGTGACAGGTGCGTGTTTAGTAGATCGCTTTTCGTAAACCTGGTTGCTCAGAGTTCGCACAGTGTGCTTTATTTTTTAACGTGGGATCTGCTTGATCGGGTTTCAAAGCAGCACTGATCGAAGAAAATGATAGCATGTTCGCCGTACTACTCGCAAACTGTCTGTTTTGGGCACTTGCCAGTCATGTTCCTTTCTCTTTACCAGACGTTGCCGTCAAGTGAGTTTGGTTTTCTCATCTTAGGTTATTATAATTATCTCAAAATTTAGCTGGTCCGTTGCTGTACCATGCGCCCTCGGGAGTCGCCTTTTACTCAACATCCGAGAACGATACTTCGTCAAAGAAGAAATAGTTGGAGCGAGTACTGTGAGGTCGGGTCAAGATATTGAAATGTTCCATGCTCCTTCGAAACGGCACGCATCCAGTGTCGGAAATGTATCTCAACCTTCTACGACAGTAACCATAACTTAATCTTGTAATCCATCCGTATTTTGCCTGTGTCATCATGCTACTGCTCCTTTTCAACAATACATCAACGATCAAAGTGTTCCGGCGTACACTAATAGGGTTGCGACATGAATATCGAAGACCTTGGTGGAGAATAAATGAACTGATACATGCAGAAGTGAGAGACGCTCGAGGCGCCACCCGATTCCTTCAACCTGACGGTACATCAGTCTCGTGCGCTTCACATTTTGCGCGGTCAATGCATATCTTTCTGGATGAGATTTAGAAGGGCATTAGGTTGGTTCCCTGCGGTGAGTACAGTCTCAAATAGCAAGTTCAAAACGGAGATTGAGTCAGATTGGACAGAACCCTTATCAATGCTAAGCAACTTGAACCACGTCAGGTCCCTGGTGCTGATATCGAGAGTAAGGTTTTCTTTCCAACTTGAACTTGATAACAAGAACGATGCTCAGTCAGCCGGCTTCACTTTGTACATTCAATCGCCAACAATTCTCATAGAGGTTGACTTACACCGCGAGGAGGAAGTTGCTTGTGGATACGACGATCATACTGATATTCACCAAGAACCATTTCATCGCTATGGCAGACTCCAGTTATCACATTTCGTTCATAGCTCCACCTTGACTTATACCAAGCCTTTCCCAGCATAAGCCACAAAGCGGTAGGAAAACATCTGCCATATTAAGCTTGAGTGTCCATTGACTTTGGGTAGCTTATGCTTTGATCGGTGTGGTATCAGCCTTGTCGACTCTTGCACTCTTGCTGTATACTGTGGTTTGTTTCTTTCCTCCATGTCGCTTGGAAATAAATGTATGCTTTCTCATCTATTTCATTTTATAGAATGCGTCTCTGGCTGGGAACAGTTTGTCTCCTCTTTCCGGCGGCCTTCGTTCTCACGTTCTCGTCGTTGGGATGCTATTTAATATCTCTGCTTGTATGTGATTTTTCCAAGGTGTGTTCTCAGGAGATCTCACGTAGCTTTCTGGTTATAACACCAACACACACAAGATCGCCTTTGCGTTCTGTTATCGATGGGCTATTTTAGGATTGATGGAAGAGGGAATACTCTCTTCAAGGCGTTCAAGTTGGATCACAAATTGGTGATCTGGGCGCAGCGATTTGATCCACCCCGCCATCACGTTTCATATACCTTTTGGTCTGACTACTGTCTATATGTATCCGGATCGTTTATCCAACGCACTCTTGTAGGCTTCTTTTCTCACGCAATCCCATTGCCCTGCTTCTCCGATTGTCCTTATATGTGGATGGACGCTACTCATCTCGATGCCAATTGTTGGATCAACCCTTATACAAGATCCACAATGGGGGTCTTTCTACCGGCTCAGTGGCGCATGGTACTGGATTGGAACAAGATGTGGTGCTGAAAGTGGATATTAGTTCATTTCTGAGTCTGCGCGGTTGGATTGTGCGAAAGAGTTGGGTATTTGGAGCGCTCGGTTTGTCGTCCATCATTTATAGTGCGTGCGACTGATCCAACCTGAATGTTTTTCGCCAACCAGAAGCAAGCCTTAAACCATCTCAGATTTTGAATCCTCATCTTCGAAGACAACAGAAGGATAAAATTCCACTTATGTAAACACACCGACCGCCGTGGATTGGCAATACATGGACATATTTCAAAAAATCGATCCCCATTGAAAGGCTAAAGCCTTCGTCAGATTTTCTCTGAGCAAGGGTTATCCGCAACCACGGTTCCCCGTCAAGAAGGTCCGCCGTTGCATCGACAAACACTTAAAACATGTTGGACTTGGTGGTAAAGTATTGTGGCATCCCATCTGTGAATATTCCTAAACGCACGGTTATTGAAGACATAGCTGGTATCGCTATATCGATATATATGGAATAATACGTATATATATGCCGAAGGTGGTCTTGCCTGTCGCATGGGAGTACTCGCTGGTTGGGAACTACCTTTTGGGATTTTCGTATTTTCAGGTGTCAGTTTCGGGAGCAGTGGTGAGGCTCACTCGTCCTGTTGCCCCCTCCTCCTAAGTTAACAGTATTTCCGGACCTCACGAATGCAAAACTGGTCTGAATCATCACCACATGCCATATTTTCGGAACATATGGGCAAAGAGGCAGATGAATTCATGATCCACTCACCAGGCCACTTGTACACGATGCTAATGATCCTACGCAACGAAGAATCGAGTTGCACTCAGTGAAATCTTCTATGGAGAGACTCATTCCTGTTTATTCCCCCTTTTACTTATACAATTCGTGAGGGAGTGAATGTAATCCGTCTCAACTGTGATGTTTCGACGACGAATCGACGTGTAACATAAATCGATTTTCAAGTTCAACAAATATTTGATAGTTTAAGCTTTGTACCAGTAAGGCCCCCCTCCCCGATCTTGTATGTTTGCTGCAGTCTCATTAAATTCTCATTGCACAGATCCGCATATGTGTCGTTGATCCTCACATTGTTTCTTCTAGCTTATATGGATTTATATGGATCGGTGTGAACTCAGCCGAGTTTAGGCGCGCGGGCCCCACCAGTCTATTGCTCCACAACAACAAAACCGGTCGGAAATCTTATCCTCAAAACCACCCTTGCAAGTATTCATTTGCATCACGGTGTCTTTAGCGAATGTATTCGGCCTGACGTTAAGGTGGTGAAACGTATATCCCCACATCTATAAAACGTAAATTTCACCGCACGGCTGCCATGATGTTACTCCAAGAATTATTATGCCGCCTTCCCCCCAACCCCAAGATACTTCCGTCGATGCTGAGCCCCGGAACCCCCCCGATGGAAATCCATCCTCAAGGATGCTGTCCAAACGAATTATCGTTTGTTGCGATGGAACGTGGCAAGGTTTGTAACGGCGAAACTTTGTTTCAGTTTAGTCGAAACTAAATAAATTCGTGTAGATGGCATTGTGCAGAAGCATCGTTGGGAGTATTCTAATATCTTGAAGGTGAGAATATCGCCACGTGAATAGCGGTCATTCTAACTTGCAGTCTGAAAGCTCTCGCGAATGATAAACCATCAAGACGATAGGCAGTGCGTTGAATGTAATTTTTCAACTTACTACTTCGAGACAATTCACTATGGTATGAAGGTCGCCACCAATCCACCAAATTGTGTTTTACCAGGCAGGGATAGGGAGTGAGAGAAATATATATTCAGAGTACATAGAAGGTACACCCAGTCGGTTATGTTCTGACATGGACATTACATGCTGACAATTATTTAAAGGAGCGACAGGCGGATCACTGGCTGAGAAGGTTCAGGAGGCATACGGATTTATCGCACAGTGAGTCTAGAATATAAATTCACAGTTGACGTTAATCGGTATTGTGGCAGCAATTATCAACTGGGTGATGAAGTAGGCCTGTCAATCGTATAACATTTAATATCCTGCTAACCTATTGATGCAGATCTTTCTCTTTGGATTCTCTCGGGGAGCATACACAGCCCGCATGACAGCAGCTTTCATAGTAGGATATTTACATGAATATCTGTTTGACATCCGGTGACCCTGCAGATAGGGTGAAATAGGTGTTTTAGACAGGGTGGATATGGATCACTTCGCGGACATATTTATCGCATATCAGAAACGTGGCGACACATCAGATCAAGAAGGTATATGAATATTTATTGCATGTATGCCTCTTACAAGTGTTTGTTTTCAGAACTGGAACGATGCAATAAAACATTGGAGCCTTGGACGAGCCCCCAAGCTAAAGGCAGGGTACGTGCAGATGCAGATGGGGATACCTTCACCATCAAGTACGCTGCAGCCCCAACTATTAACTCCCCGTTTGACTTCGTTTATTTATTTTATGACAGATGTGTCGGTGTCTTCGACACTGTTGGATCGTTAGGCATGCCAAAGGAGCTTAGTTTCAGCCACGAAATGAAAGAATTATTTGGTTTTCACGATAAGGTTTTAGGAGCGCACATTCAACATGCATTCCATGCCATGGGAATGCATGAAACGAGAGCTGATTTCGTATGTAATATTAGTTCTTTAATTATTCAAGTTATCTTCCTGACACCAAATCGGGACGATGCAGGATGTTGCCAAGTATGAGCAAACGGAGAAAGGAAGGAAGAAAGGTCAAGTTCTAAGGCAGGTTTGGTTCTCGGGTCAGTAAATTTTTATCAGATGTTCATGCCCAGGAGCCAATCCGTTATGATTGATTTAGGTTGCCACTCAGACGTGAGCAGGAAATCTCATTCATCTCTTTAATTTGATGGTACTGATCTAGGACAAACGCTTAGGTAGGAGGCGGGTACCAATCACACGACCTAGCTGACGTCTCTCTTGCGTGGATGGCTGTATGCATACTATGTCACTGGTGACCTCTGTGGATTGCTCATTTTATCACAACAGTCCAACATCGAATCAATGCTATCACTCAACCTCGACTATCTCCGCAGTATCCCTCGACCAATCTCTCCATGGGGTGCTCAAATCCCACACAAGTGAGCGCATCTATTGTCATCTGACCTCGGCATTGACATTGTTTTCATAGCCCCAAAACTGGGATGTTCGAGCTCAGCAACGCAGTCCAACGTTCGCTTCCTACCAAAACAGACAATAAAACGCAGGAATACATACATCACTCAGTTACAAGTCAGCACTTGCTACTCCCACAGTTGGAGGCGAATATCAGCGCAAACCCCGAACTCGTGACATCCCTAGCTCCGTTAGAGGAAAGGTTCAAAAATTGGTGGCCTTATGTTCCAGGGGAAAATCAACCGCATGACCTGGAGCGTGAAAGAAAGGATGAAGAAAAATCTTTGTTGCGCAAGGCAGAAGAGAGCGTCGGTACTAACGAGGTGATGGAAGATGAGGGTGGTAGGCCTCGTTATGAGGAATCGTGGATGGGATCAGTCATACAAAAGCTTCAATCAGTTGTGTAATTTTACTCTCAGTCAAGTAATGTGTGTACGGTAGCGAAAAGAATTGTATTTGATTATCATATTAAATTGTCGTGCCACATAACCTGAGCCCGAGTGCGGCGAGTTGCACCTGAAGGCTTTATTGGCAATGTATATCGCTGTACTGGAATTGAGCAATGAAATTTCCCTCTTTCTTCCGACGTGCTTTGTTGCATCGGGGAATTGTCGAGAAACTGGCGGTACGAATCATGTTCAATCGGAAACAAATCTACTCGACAGGAAGTACATAGTATACTGTAGTAGATATACCTAGTCGATGTCGGGATTCAGTTGATTTCGGATTTATAGCTATAGGTAGAATCGATCGTAGAATGATAAGCAGGACTCGGAGTCCACTTAAAGCAATTTTTCTACTCAGGGTTTCAAAATTTCACACCGGGGCCACAGGCCTACAAAAATACCTCGTGAATAGTCAATTTTTCCAGAGCAAAATGGTGTCATTTCAAGCCACGCCGTGAAAGTAGTTGTTCGTGAGCATGGGAATACACTACAGTACCCTAAAGCTCTCAACGCATCCATTTTGGCTCGAGCACGGAAAGTTCCCTTCGTTTAATTTAATTCCTCCCCGCAACAGACGGATAGACTGTCTTCTCTTCTGAGTAGTGTCAGGTAGGGAGAGGAACAAACGCACGTTTGATCAGGGCTGCTTGTACCTGCTTGCTAATTATTTCATGCGGCTGTGTCACTAGCAGTGTCAAAAATCGAAACGCCAAATACTATATAAAATATTATTATGAAAAGAGATACGGGTAAATTTCTATTCCATCACAGCGTGTTCGTTATTTTGCGACATAGTACAAGGATTATGGACACTTCCTACTCGTAACAACATCTGCAGAATCACTTCATGCAGCCAATTTCTTCCTCAGGATCTCCTTAAGCGTAACACCGTCCTCAGCGAATTTCTTGATGCCCTCATGGAGCTTGTCGAACGCCATCGAGTCCTGGAGCAACGCCCAACGGAACTCAGCCTCATTGTCGACAAACGACACCTTCGCAATGGGGTCAGCTTTGGCAGCAGCAGCCGCATCAAGCTTTTTCGGTACGGGATCGTTCGACTTCTTAAGTTCCTCAAGCAGCGTCGGCGCAATGGTTAAAAAGTCCACACCAGCAAGCGACTTGATCTCGCCAACGTTACGGAAAGACGCGCCCATCACGATTGTCTTGTATCCGTGCTGTTTGTAGTAATTGAAAATCGTCTTCACAGACTGAACACCCGGGTCAGAATCGCCCTCGTAGGTCTTTCCAGGGTGGTTTTTCTTATGCCAGTCGAGGATTCGGCCGACGAAGGGTGAGATGAGCGTGACGCCGGCCTCAGCACATGCGACGGCCTGACCGAAACCGAATAGGAGTGTGAGATTGCAGTGGATGCCGTCATCGCGCTCTAGTTCGCGCGCGGCCTGGATGCCTTCCCATGTGGATGCGATCTTGATCAACACACGCTCCTTCTTAACACCGATCGAGTCGTATAGTGCGATCAGTTCCCGGGCCTACATGCAGTGTGAAAAAGTGTTAATGTGCGGTGCGCATGATGTCTTACTTTGGCCTTGGTTCCTTCCTTGTCGAAGGAGAGACGGGCATCGACTTCTGTGGAGACACGCCCAGGGATGATCTGGAGGATCGCCTTGCCGAATTCTACGAGCTGTAAGGGGGTGGGTAAGGGGGCACTCAAATATGTAGAAATCATCACCAACCAGACGATCAACGGCGAGGTTGGCTTGTGTTGTTGGGTCGCTGCTCTTCCCCTTCGCGTAGTTGATAGCAGCGTCGATGAGGTGTGCGTAGGCGGGCTTATTCGCAGCAGCGAGGAGCAAACTGCGGCAATCTCAGCCATGAGTGCCTTTCAACATCTAAGCCACATACCTCGGGTTCGTTGTGGCATCTTGTGGTTTGTAGACATCGATCGCTGTGGTTGTCCGTAAACGGTGTTGTCCTACGAATACAGTAGACCACTACGACTCACACTCAAAGTCACCAGAGTCGGACACAACGACTGTTCCTGTCTGTTTGAGAAGGTCTAGGGAAGTGGACATGATGTGGGATGGTAGTTGGTAAAGAGAAATGGCGTTGTCTTTCGAAGTAGTTATTAACGCATGGGCGCTTCGAACGGGCCCGCTTACGGAGAGACTCCTACCACCCCCCACTTGTGTCCACATTCCCCCTCCAGCAAGTCTTCACAAGACGTCGATTTCTTTTCCAACCATGAGCAGAATCTTCCAGAATAATCACTGGTTTTTTTTTTCCCTCTGATCTTCTGTTTATTTGACTCAAATCTATGAATGTTATCCCAGCAATCACAGTCCCCGGTGTCCTTTTATCCCGCCCCCGGTTCGGAGCAGCCAACCAACTGGCATCCCTTATATTTCTCGTAGGATCCCTGAGACGTTGAACGCTGTCCCCCGACTTCGCAGGCTTCAAACGCCGAGTACAGGGTTGGCGCTTCCCTGCCGTCGAGGCCGGAATCAGTTACTCGCATCTTTTGCTTGCATGATAGGCAACGTCACCAACGTGGCTGACCCAGGTCACCCACTTAAAAAGCAGTAATTATGGACAGTTATAGATCGCTAATTCACTACACAGGTATAAGGATACACATAGACCTGGGAATTGATACACCATGACAGCTATCAGCTTTACGACGACGGCTTATTCAAGTCCATCTTCGTCTTTCCTGAGTCGTGTTGTGCATTACCTGTGTAATGGACATTGTTACTTCAAGAACTTAATGCGGCGTAACATCTAGACTCACCTGATATTTGTTGCGACTTGTCACCTGTAAACGCGCCCGTAACAGAGTCGAGCTTCCCGGAGACACGATCAGCAGCGCCCTCAACGTAATCTTTTGCTTGGGCCGCCTTCATTTCTGCCTCACCGGCAGCGTGCTCTTCCTTGCCAGACTTTTGCCACGACTCGGCGCCGGTAAGGTTTCCGACCTGTTGCCCGGAGATTACATATCAGTTGAATGTCATGAATATGGTGAGTGGATTGTGCTGACCGTCTCGACGAGAGTACCTTTAACAGAGTGGTACTGGCCGGTGGTCTGACTGCCCTCAAATGTTCAAATTGTTATTAAGGGAGCGTTCAACGTTCAACTTACTTGGGTTCGTTTGTGTTGGGGTTGGAAGACATGGTATGGTTGGTTTTAGATGAGATGATCTGGTTCGTTGATTTGCCTGCTTTATGTTTTTAACCTTTGCTTTTATAGTGACTATTGTCGAGTTTGTCTGTAATTAGCACGTGACGAGGAGCGACGTCAATACGTCACATCGTCATTCGTGTCACATCGTCATTCCCGACGTCACATGTACTGCACCATTGGCACGTTCACGCATCGGCAGTATATATCTCGAGCTGCATCACTGGAGAGCGATGACGTCTCCCATCGTCTGCTGATCGGAGATTAATTTTACGGGAAAGCTATCCTCAAGCAATATTGGGTAGGATATATGAAATCTTATTTAATGCATGCGTTTGTATGCCCGTGAACAGATTATCGTCAATGTTCAACACATTCATCAGTTGCACAGCATGGATTGCCTTCCTCCCTGCCGGTGCCCTGATCTTAGCATTAGCTTTATCCGCGATTGCTGATGCTATCTGAATTATGAAATGCATTGTTCGACCTCTTGGTGCTATATATATCATCCGACCCATTTTGGCATGCGAGCCTCCCGTATAAACCTTAACGAGACAAATCCTTAGACCCGTACATTCACACAAATTCACGAGCATGTGCTCATATTCAGTAAGAGATAGTACATCAAAAGATCGACGAATATAACGCCGCACAGGATTCCCAAGAAAAATTCCTCCCAAAAAGAAAACCTGAATGCAAAAGGGGAGACCAAAAAAAATTCAACAACGTGAAGACACCACAAGCTTATGTCATGTATCACGATTACCAATAATTGAATACGCCTGAGTGTACAGCGTGTGTGCTGCACCCCAATTGCCCACATCCGTAGCCGACAGTGTGTCAAATATCCAGCGGAACTGGAGAAGGGATCATCCCTGCGTGTTTCGGGCAATGGCAGGGTTTAGACGGGTTTTTGTCAGCGGTGCATGCGATGGGGGCAGGATTCGGAACGGGGGCGGAATGAGAAGGGGGAGTGGGTTGAGGAACAGGAGTTGGAGATACAGGAGCGGGAGTCGGGTGAACAGGGGCGGGAGTCGGGTGAACAGGGGCAGGAGTCGGATGAACAGGAGCGGGAGTAGGAGCCGGGTAAGGAATAGGATTGGGATGAACTGGAATAGGTTCAGGCGCAGGGTGGGGTACGGGTACGGGCACGGGCACGGGAATGGGATGACCAGGAGCAGGCTGAGGAACAGGAGCTGGAGTTGGAATGGGGTGAACAGGACCTGGCCCGGGCTGAACGGGAGCAGGATGGACCGGCGCAGGAGTCGGGTGACCTGGAGCTGGAGTAGGCTGCACGGGAACTGGAATAGGAGCAGGGTGGGGAATCTTCCCTGCGTGTTTCGGGCATTGGCAGGGCTTAGACGGATGCTGGTCAGCAGTACATGGGGCAGAGCCCGGGTGACTTGGAGTCGGTTGAGGGACGGGAACGGGAGAGGGAAGAGGAAGGGGGGTTGGTTGAGGAACAGGAGTTGGAGTCGGGTGTACTGGACCAGGACCCGGCGTAGGATGAGGTGGGGGGGCGGGAGCCGGGTGAGGGGTTGGATTGGGATGAACTGGAATAGGTTCAGGCGCAGGGTGGGGTATGGGGCCGGGAATAGGATGAACGGGAGTCGGGATAGGGTGAGGGGCGGGTGCCGGAGTTGGAATGGGGTGAACAGGAGTCGGGGTAGGGTAAGGGGCGGGCGCTGGAGTTGGAATGGGGTGACCTGGGCCGGGGCCGGGGTGAACAGGAACAGGAGGTACGGGAGCAGGATGGACCGGCGTAGGGGTGGGGTGACCTGGAACTGGAGCAGGATGCACAGGAACCGGAACAGGAGCAGGGTGGGGAATCGTCCCTGCGTGTTTCGGGCAGTGGCAGGGCTTAGACGGGTTTTGTTCAGCGGTGCATGGAATGGGAGCAGGGCTTGGATGACCCGGAGTCGGTTGCGGGACCGGAGCGGGGGCAGGATGGGAAGGGGGATGGGGATGGGGAGCGGGAATGGGGTGAGGAGTAGGAGTGGGACCGGGACCGGGACCCGGCGTAGGTCCGGGCGTAGGGTGTGGTACTGGGACGGGATTCGGATGAACGGGACCGGGACCGGGAGTAGGGTGTGGATGAGGGATCGGAAACGGGGCGGGTGCGGGGTGGGGCGCGGGCGCGGGGTTCGGTACAGGAAGTACAGGATGAGGGGCGGGCACAGGATGAGGAGTGGGATAAGTAGGGTGAGTACTGGTGCATTTATGACACGAGCACGGTCTAGTACCAAGTCTCGCTATGCAGGCATCCGGTCCCTGTCCCGGGGCATGGCCTGGAGCGTGATGGGGAGGAGGAGCTTGATGGTGACCGGAGCTTCCATGTGGTGGAGGGGGGTGAGCGGCACCCGCGTGATGTGCTGGACCTGGATGACTTGAAGGAGCGCACTTTGAGCATTTCTTCCCGGAAGCACAAGTATTGGGATTGTGGGGCATGTTCGAATGTTGGTAGTGGTGTTAGATGGAGCAGAGAGATATCGAGTTTTTTATACGTGCGAGGGAGGGGTGCCGAAGTAAGGTCAGTCGAGGCCGGTGCTACTGTTACACATTTTTCTTGAAAGTCCACGAAAATACGCCAAAATGAAAGGCGCAGACCGTGCCTGAGGTGGTAAAATTACTAATTCAGCACAAAATAAACGCAACGTCTCAACATTCCCGTCAACTAATAGGCTTACATCTAGACTTCTGTCACAACGGCACGCCTATTTTGGCCTATAGCTAGTTACTTGCTCTGATATGAAGAATCTGTAGGAGTAATTCAGAAATGATTTGGAATCACAGCTACGATAAGTCCGTACGCTCCGAGATGATCACCACCGCTCAAAAGAACATCTCTGATCTAAAAGTCATGTTGTGTCAGTCGCCACCGCCCATACATTCTGTGGCCTAACGTAGGAGGTGTTGAGTATACGCCGCTCCACTAATCTATAATTGTATGTGACAGTGTCGTAGGCTTTGTCCTGTTTCTTATACCAAACACTTTGCAGGTTTCGCCAGAATCTCTACAAAAAAAGTTCATGTGTTAATACGCTGTCGATTAAGCCGGTCTTAACATTAGCCGGTGTTTTAGCCTAGTAGACTCATTGATACATGATCATGATGGTAATTTCTTTCATCATGGTTAATGAAGGGCCCTCAGGGCGTCTTGAGCGTTGAAAGCCTGAAATAACGAAGTATGTCGATTTTTTAAACATATCTACGTGGATAGATGGAGAGTCGGAGTTTCAATTAAAGGAGTCATGGCAACATCATCCTCAAGGGGCCCATTCTGAATGACTCGTACCTACATCCTGCATCGGTTTTTTTTTCTGCTCAGATCATTTACGTTACAGAGGAGAGCTCTTCCAGGATATTTCCATTGTTTTTCTGATTCGATATCGCAGTTCGCTCGAGGCCCGGTAGTCTGCCGGATTAATGTTGCAGAAGGTATCTCATTCAATCAGGGAACTCACGTTCTTCATGACATTCATCGTTGTTTTCTGAGATAATTCATCCTCCTGATCTAACATATAAAGAACAACCTTAGAACGGCTACTGAAAAAGTATAATTATCAAACCGAAGGACAATTTATGGTTGCTCTGGGTTCTAGATCGCAAAGAACCTACAGAACTTCCCCTACCGATGTGAGCGAGGTCGCCAATAAGTACCCAGTGGTGGCCAGTGATGCCCATATTACATACTTACTGTCCGGAGTTGGAACCCGGATCCATCGTGCCCTGGCTTTGATCAGGCACGCAGGCGTGACATTAGACAGTTGGACTATCAGTGAATCCCACCAGTGGTTCTACCAGAGAGTTTTCATAACGCGGCATGCCACATGCGCCAGTTGGCGGCTCGGACGAAGCTATCCAACTGTTCTACCAAGACAGCGGAGTGCCAGTCTTGCACGACGCGCAGACGCCGTACACCACTCTAATTCTCGTGCACGGATACATGTACAACTGCCGTGAGTTCGATTTTAAATAACGCCTTTTGCATCAATGCATAACTACCCCAGACATTTTCGATCGCCTCGCACCCCTCGCTAAGGCTAGCCACATCCGCCTTGTCACCCTCAATCGCCGTGGCTACGCCGGTTCCACGCCCTTCAGTCCAGAAGAGACATCTTCCCTTACCCCCGCCCCCGATGTCAGCGACGCCTCACTCACAACGCACTATGAGGCGTTTCTCCAGAAGCGCGGCATGGAATTGGCGAGGTTTATCGCGTGGTTCATCGACACAGAAGGAATTCCCAAAATATCTGACTATAGTTCTGATTCCGACGAGAAACGCCTGGGCAGGGCCAGCGGGGGAATTTCGCTCATGGGATGGTCGCTTGGTAATGTAACCACAATCCCGCTGCTAGCGTTTGCGGATACGTTCGAGCTGGAACTTGTTAGTAAGCTGGAGGGATACCTACGCAAGGTGGTTATCTATGGTATGTCTGACGCGTATAGATGACTCAGGAAACTGCTCACCACAAGCTTTTCTTCCTTTCCTTTCCTTTCTTTCCGGTCCGTTTTACAGACCTCCTCTATGTCATACAAGGTTTCCCCATCCCTGATGGAGCGTACAATCCCCTTTTTGACCCTACCATCCCCCCGGAGCAGCGACACGCATCCTTCCTAATCTGGCTCCAATCCTACTTTCCCCACGCATCTCCCACATCCATACTCGACCCTGCCATCCCACCGCTCGAGCACATAAAGCGTGGCATCCTAGAACCATGCAATTCGAAGGGTGTGACGGACGTTACACCGGAGGACAAGCTCACAACGACGGAGGACGTGCTACTCCCGGGGCACGGGGATTCATTCTCACTCTTCCCGCATGCGGCAGGTGTGCACAGGACCTTGCGCCTGCGTGCTCTGTATGGGGAGCGTAATGCAGTCAACCCAGCCGTATGGCCACACGTGGATGTGAGTTACATCTGGACCACAGAGGGATTTTGGGACATTCCAATGGCCATGCGCACGGTGAAAGATGAGTTTGCTGTTTTAGTTGAGAGTTCGGACTCAGAGTATCCTGCGCGACGGAAGGTGACGTTCTTTGAGTTGGAGGGAAACCATTTCGTGCGTAGCTTGCGAAACCAAAATAACTATGTAACGCCTGTCTGACTGACCGACTGGTTATTTGGTTCTGCAGGCGCACTATGATGATCCTTTGAGGACGTTTGATGTTATAGCGCGTGCGTTGGAGTGAATGCTGTGCTGGATCCTGATGGCATTGGTGCCAATGTTTTCATGGAAAACTTTCACTGCGGCGGGCGGTGGCATAAACCACGCCGTTATGCTCGGCTCCAATATTACTGCAATATTACTTAGGGCTTTATGAGGTAATTTATCTTTGAGATGGAGGTTTTTCGTCCATACCTGTAAAATACATATACCAATCGCTTTTTACGTTGTACTTCCTGGTAGGTAAGTACGTCTTCATTACACTCGTTTAAGCCTGAAGACATATTTTCGTAGACAGTTATTTAAAAAGTAGTTCTTAGATACGTCGAAGGAAAGTTGAATTCAAGCGAAATTTACCTAAGGCGTTCGGAAATGTAAGGTCGCCACTCACACGAAGAGCTTACGTACTAAGTTCGCTGTATTATTTCCCCATTTAGTAATTAGTCCTTCATTCCACACGGAGAGGCCTGGAGAGGCCGATTCGTATTTGTAGATACTGCCCGTAAGTATAAATTTGACAGTCGCTGGAATTAAACCTCTCACCATCTATGACACCACCCACACCCCCTATAACCTTCCGCCACGCAACTCTCTCCGACCTCACCGCCCTCACCGACTTCTGCCTCCCCCAGATCCGGCACGACGGTTTCCACGACTATTTTTTCCCTAACCAGGATGCATACCCGCACGACATGTACCGTTGGTGGTACGCCTATTTTAGGATGCATATGTTGAGGCCGTATGTGGCGGTGTTGATTGCTGAAATGTCGGAGGATGCCATTGAGGGTGAAGGCGAGGGTGGGGTTGTGAGTACGCATTCGAATGGGGAGAAAGGTGCGCCGGGGAGACGTATAGTGGGGCTCGTCGTGTGGACTTTTGAGCCGAGAGCCGGGTCAGGAGGCACGGATTCCCCAAAACCGAAGGGTATAGACCTTGCCAAAGACTCATGCAAAGAATGTGAGCTGACCAACAACACCATCATGCAAGCCGTCTCCGCTTAATAACCCCTCCCAGCTCTCCAACGTGGCTATTACGGCTTCCTCGACACTGTCTCCGAGATGATATTCCCAAACCGCGCCGCCTATGGTCCCGCACTCGCCGAGTGGAGCCAAGTGATAGGAGACATCTCTCGCCGCTACTTCTCGGGCGAAGATCGTGTCCACTGGATGCTTTACGAGCTCTTCTTTGCACCGGAGCACAGGGAGGCGATGTTGGAGCTGGGTTTAAGGTGGGGATTTGAACGGGCGGATGCGGATGGGGTGCGTGCGTGGGGGGCATGTCGGACGACTGAGCTGGGAGAGTATGCGGAGCACGGGATCCAGAAGGTTGCTGGGTTTACCTGTGGGCCGTTGGAGGCGGTTTTATTGAGAAGGAACGGCGGCAAGGGGCAGTAAGAGCTTTGATTTGTGAGTGTCGCGTGCCAGTGGATGGTGTTCTTTTTGTCTGAATTGTTTTCGGGTAGATGCAGGTTTATTATTTACATTCTTCTATACTATATGTCCCACTGGCAACACATACCCTCTTGGAATACGAGTTGCCATGATCCGTATTCGTAATAACCAAGCAATTGCTCATCGAAATCGCTGTTCACAAATCCTTGTCGTCTCACACTCGACAATGTTAACGTGGCACACGAGCGCGAGAAAAACGTGGCATTAGAACTGAACAGCTTTCGACTATACGCCTGGGTAAGTGCAAAAACACTGGCCTATGACCGTAAGACTTTCTCCCGCGACAGAATCATTGTCGTACGTGTGTGCAACTCGGCACATTCCCTGTAGCAAGACTATTTGGATACACCACGTCCATCCATCATTCCAAAATGATATTTTACGCGGGTAGCCTATGAAGTGTCTGTAGTCATCAATGTCTTGAAAGTAATAACGCACTACATGATCCAGGTTTCAAGTTCAGCGAGGTGGCATAGGATGTGAACCGTATACAAGCGTACTTATTCGGGGACTCAGAACCAATAATTTATAGTACTTGTAGACGCACCTGTGGTCTTCCACTCCACCACAGACCCATGCAGCTGCACATCAATTGTGGCTCAGGCGGCCTGCTCACCCCAAAATTTTAATGACGTGACGTGCCATCTCCGCTCATCCAAACTTTCCCAATGACGTCGTTCTTTTCAACCCCAAACCCCAAACTCTCCGAGACTACAAAAGGCACAAACCCAACCCCCGTCCGTCAAACGCCTCTCTCTCCCGTACCACCACCCCACTCACTCCTACCAAGCCACCTACACTCACCCTAACTCCACTCCATCATGTCAACCGACCCCAGCAAAGTCGACGGACAGTTCAAGTCGCTCAAGGGCACCGCCGTCGAGGCCGTAAGCTCCCCTTCTTTGCCCCGTCTTAACCCCGCAGTGACCCCTCGCTTTCCCCAACCCTCTCCCTCCCACACAGATCGGCAACGCCACCGGTGCGCAGTCATGGGTCGACAGCGGGAAGAAGGAGCACGCTGAAGGCGAGGCGGAGTACAAGGCAGCCGCTGCAAAGTATGTTCGCCTCTGCACTCAGTGTTATTCGCGTGCTGCTGCTGATCTCGGGCATGTTCAGGGGATACGCGGAGGGGACAAAGGACCGCGTGAGTGGCAAGGTGGACTCCGTTGTCGGCGCTGTCATCGGGGATAAGGAACAGCAGGCGTCCGGTACGTATACAGTCTCGTCATTCATGCTGATTCTAATTGTGGGCTGTAGGAAACATTCGCAATGAGAAAGGTCAGGCGCAGCAGGAGATCAACAAAGAAGCTGCGTGAGGGAGCTCGAGTGGGGCGTATTGTGTATGTGTGTAGCTTTTCGTCTCCGTATCTGGGTGGCTCTTGTTCCCGTATGAATTGAAATAAAACGACGCTTCCGAGTCAGTTCTGGGGTGCCTCCGTGTCGTAAGTTGCGTCATGCTTCGAGGTTCGGAGATACCGGTGAATGATGGTTGTCACACACGAAGCTGCTATGTGGTGGTATGTGGGAGTATTTGTATATCAACGAACCGTCTACTCACTAAAATTATTCGTTCGTATTTTGCGCCAATGAAGCCACGCTGGCCGATCTAACGCGTTGGATGCGGTATCACCGTATCACGCCGCTTCACGCGTGCGTCACGCGTGACGAAACGCGTCCCACCGGTCGTGCAAATGGACACGTATTCCCATAAATTGTTAACCGCACGTCGTCCAAGTACGTCACTTGTAGTCATACATCACCTCACTCCTACAGAAAATAACAAAAATACCAACTGCGACGACGAGACCCACGAGTTGATTCGCTACCCAGTGGTGAGGCTTGCCCTGCACGAATTGCCGGAATATATGAACATGAGCGAAATAGGTACGATTGAGGAGGCGGCCGCCTTCTTTCAATGGTAAGAGGATTCGGCATGTGTTTAGGATGCAGATAAGACGACGATTACCGGTAGGTTGAGGCTTGGGCTAGGCGTCTACTTCCAATGATCTGATATTTGATTGAATCAGCCTGCAAAGATGTTCTGGATACCATGTGAGCTTCAAGCAACGATAGAAGAACAACGTTGGAAGAGGTAAATGAAAATTGAACGATAAATTCTGGCGTTGCAGTCAGACTCACGGTTTCGAGGGCTTGCTGGATCTCCCACTGGGAATTCTCAATTGGAGTCATAGGCTGAGAAGATGCGATGGCTGCAGCGGTGGTGGGATATGTCAAGTGATGGCGAAATGCTTTGAGTCATGGGATACTATTGGAGGACGACGGGACCACTTCACTGGGCGTGTTCAATCATTGTTCTTGCCGAAACGTGGAAGGGACCCACAGTTGCACGCCATCCTGATCGAAAGCATCAGCCGATTTCAGAGTTTCTATTCTATCTAGACATATCTCCAGTGGAGAGGGCAAATGAGTCTGAGTCATGATGCATGACCCACCTTCAGCTCAACGTGCCCCCTTCAGCCACGAGACCGCAGAAACATGGTCAACCGCTAGCGGCTCAGAATTGGATATTGCACGACCTGGCTCCCTACTGAACTCGTGCGACACATCTTCGAGCTCGTTCCCACCTCTGACTCGTCATGGCATGCCACCGCTTGCAGTCTCTGCCTGGTATCCAAGCAAGTCAATCAATGGATCATCCCTATCTTATATCACACCGTCGTGCTCAAAGATGCGTTTCATTTTACCTTTTCGATGATGATGACGACTCCTCTGGACCCCATGTCCGCGTCCGTTCCAACGCGAAATACATCCGGAAGCTGCGAATTTTTTGGGCAGCAAAGGAAGCAAACTTGAAAGACTGGACTGGTCTAGAGGAATTAGCCTGAAGAAAACCCTCAACACCACCCGCCTCCAAACAACATAACACACATACGTCACATTCCGCAATACCCCCTGTGTCCTCCACAACGAAACGGCTCATGCTTTCCTCAGATACACCACGCACCCCTATCTAGAACTGGACTTCGCATCCTACATGACCTTCACATCGATAGTGCCCTCGAATCTCACACATATCGTGTGCCGTGTGCTGTCTTCGTGGTGATACCTACTACATTTCGTGGTCACCCTCAGCCTTGGATTTCCAATAACCTTTTTAGCTTCGTCGATGCGCTTTGCATTCTTCCAAAACTCCAAGTCGTATGACTGTTCTTCAAAGACCACTTCGACGGCCACTTCCCAGACTCAGAACCTCACAAAGCGACCGCAGATGTAATGGATCCCTCAAACAATCTACCGGGCGTCACGGTAGTTGTGCCTGTGAACATTGACATCGAGAGACGGGTTCTGGAACAGCAGCTCAACGTCCTATCTAAGCACATATCTATGATAAAGAAGTTTCTTCCCAACGTGACGATAAAGTCTTTAGGTTTTAATAGCGGGCTGGAAGGGTATGCATAGTTTCAATATCTGGGTGCGTGTTGAGCGCGAGTTTGCCCATGGTGAGTAGAATACGGACTTTAAGCTGTTAATATCGTTGTTCCTTAGACTCGTCGGCAACTCAATAGCGCATGTGCCTTAGGTGAAAGGGTAATACTAGAAGTGTGTAGGGGGACGTGGCATTTACTATGTCTTTTTGGACGAGAGGCTCAACGACGCCCAGCCTGTCACGGAGCTCGAGACTGACGATCGTTCAAGTTCTATTATCTTGTTGGCTTGGGGATTACTTCCCCTTACAGGTTTATAGCCCAGACAGTGGATATGCAATCCGCGCGCACAAATTTCGGCTTGGATACCAATGTCCCTACTGTTATTGAGCCCGGTTGTATAATATAGTATAAGATAGTGATGATCTGAACTTGGCGGGCTCGACCGCACAATATTTAATCTTGCACGACTTATATTTGGCTGAGGGCCTCACTGTAATTGTAACGGTGATGGGAAGTCCATAGTTTTTACTGTTGAAGACTCAGGTGGTTTTGCGGAAGTTAGGTATTATAAAAGAGACAGTGTCACTGGAATACTAAAATTGCGCCACTAGTTTTCTTCCAATGTTCTGTCCCATCCTTCCAGTCGCGTTTTTCAGGGCAGATGATCAATTGAAACAAAATGTCCTTGCCTTGGGTTAGATGAGGGGTTTGTTTATGATCAACCGCAAGGCGCGCAGCAGTCTTCCTTTCCATCATAAGTACCGACGAGCCCCACTGGGTCCACTCTCTGCCTAGAAAAACCCACGGGAGTGTCTCAGAATATGACCATGTAAAGAAGAGAGCTGCACGGTGTCAACTTGAATAGTTCGAGGGCTAGATTGAGATGTTTGAAATTTGATTGACCTGAGTGATCATTTCGAGAGATGTCCAGGCCTGAGTGTGATAAATACATATTGATCCCCGGATTACGCTTGAAACGCGAATGACACTACAGGGATCATTGGCATAACGCGTCCGTCGCGAATGCAGCACCATGGCGCGCGTCTTGTCACGCGCGACGGAACGTGTTCAGGTTGACTCCGCACGGTATCGGGAAGATGTAAGTATTCGCGTTCTCATCTACATCGCCTGGATACTTACACGAAACTGTCTCAGTAAATTATATCGTGAGTCAATTGACACTTACATCGCTTAAAATTGATTGGCTGATCTGGCCTATTTGAGCTGTCGGCAGTTTGGCTGTGTGACAGCAAGCGTCACGCATTCCTTATTGATCCATCATGCATCACACGCGAATTGGACGCGAACACTGGGTGGTGTCACTGGCCGCCCAAAGCCTGTCACTGAATTGATCATGGTGGCGCTGCATGAGCTCTAAGGCGAAAAGCCTACTGTCATTTGTAGACTCGTCTTTTACAGTAATGCGTAGTATTTGGCGCATGCACCGATGATCAACGACTTCAAGTTGAAGGTACCTAAGTACCTTTCGTTGTTGATTCTAACTTTGCCGTGTACTCCCACATGCTAGAGATCGATCGTAGATCTATAAGAGGCCACCCTTAACTACTCTCCTCAGGAAATTCTACCGGATTCTGAACTCACGGCCCCTAAACTGTGGTCTGTATCATTCAGCGGTTTCCAGGCAAATATCTACTCATTTGTTTTACAGGCCATCAGTGGCGTGTTTTAAAATAACCTGGTTATCTTCATATAATTTCGAGGAGGAACCTACCCATACTCGGCAATCTATCCCTCATTCTCTTATCCAGGCACTCAGGGGACCATCGTACTTCAAGTTCACCACGTCCACTCGTTTCGGTCAATGTTCCCTTCTTTATCTTTGCCGCTGCCAACTTTCCGAAGAGCCTCTGCTTCCTAAATCGGTTCCCATGCAGGAACATGGAATTGCCCCTGAAGAGTCAACACATGGTGCCTCAATGGGCTTGGCGTCTTTGCTCGGTTCATAAAAGACACATATAGAGACGTTTTCCTTGAGTCCAGCACTTCCTTTGGATTCTAATTCTCCGGATGTGGTCGCTTGCAGTAACTCTCGTCACAGCATTGGTCTCTCTGACTGTTTGCTATTCCAATTTATTCCAAGCAGCTCCTACTGAATTATTTTTTTGTATTCTAAAACCAGAGGGCTTCCCCATCCAAAGTGGTGTCAAGGCAAACTGTGGTCACAGATTTACCCGCCCAATGGGCCTTTCTTGGCTGTTTTCAGTGAGTCATGCTGTTTAAAGTATAGTTTCGCACTTATTATTTCTAACGCTCAGAGAAAACCTCAATTCTCGTGTCCTGAGTGCAGCAACATTCACCAATAGCACTTCGATGACGATAGAAGCATGTGTAAATTTTTGCAACAGTCAATCTTTCGTTTATGCCGGACTCGAATTTGGTGAACAGTGCTGTATGGTTTTAAGTCTTCTACCCTGATATTTTGCACCATTTACGATCTGATTCTGTCCTAGTCTGTGACGATGTCTTTGAGGGAGCAGCAACTACTGTCGATGACAGTGAATGCAATGAGGCATGTACCGGGAACCCAGATCAACTGTGCGGCGCGCCCAGTCTTCTGAGTGTCTATACAAGTGGAGTGCCTGCAGTGTTTCCAACACAAGTGCCCTCTGTTGGGCAATGGGTGGCCGCCGGATGTATCACGTATGCCGGCTTCGACGATGGATGTCAATATTGCATTAGCTCATATGTACATTCACAGTGATTCCGTGGACCCACGCACGCTCTCGAACAGCGTGACATTCAGCGCCGTTACAGTCGAATCATGTACTTCGTCATGCCTCAGCGAAGGATTTATTTTAGCGGGACTGGAGTTCGGGAAAGAATGCTGTGTGTCTAATTCTCCATATATTTGCCTACCGTTCGCTGGATGCGTGTTAACGCAGGGTGTGGCTCGCACCTCGGCGGGAACGGTGTATTCGTTTCCGACAGTGACGGCATATCGGGTAACCCTCCCGTCCGAGCCACTTTAGGAGGACCATTCTGCGCCACAGCATGCGCCGGGAATATCAACGAGTTATGCGGAGGACCTGACCGCATGAATCTCTATAATTTCACAGGATCTACAACACCTAGCATACCAAGTTCGGTTGGTGAATTTTTGACGCTCGGGTGTTTTTCGTAGGTCCCCTGAAATCGTGTTATTTTGCGTTTCTTACAAATTCATGAAGGGACGTAGATAACATAGGCGAGCCCTTGTTACAATCCCATATCAACGTTAACGGCGGTGTCTCTGCTGAGTCATGCACTACTGCATGCCAAGCTCAGGGTTTCCAACTCGCGGGCCTTACAGCTGGTAACCAGTGCTGTACGTTTTTCTAGCCTCTTGCTTTCATTCATCATTCTCATCTCCGGTGTAGTTTGTGATAGTACCCAAGACTTGGAGTTTTTCCCCGCGGCTATTGCTAACTCAAATTGTGCAACGGTCTGCACGAATAGTCCATTCGAAATATGCGGAGGCTCCAACGCATTCGTTGTCTTCCAAATGGAGGGTATCACCCCAGTATTGAACGCTTTCAGCTCCATAACATCTTCTATACAAACATTTGTAGCTGTAATCAATAGCGTCGATGCCTCCAATGTTGCTACCGTCGGACCAGTCGGTATTTTCTCCTTTACATTTGTACTTCCAGCTCAACCTCTTGTATTATTCAGGACATTGGACCAGGATTACAGACATTATCAACGTCTGTCAGTACTGCCTCGGCAAGCGCAGACAGTGCAGTGAATGTAAGCCCGTTTTATTCAAGACTATTTCCCTATATCTGACACACGTTCTTTTCTCAGCACGGAAGTAGTCCCCTCACGGGTGACTTCGCCAGCGAAGCTCTGAACGCATTTGTAAGTTTTCTTTATTGCAACTCCCCTGGATTTGATTGTCATCGGTCATAATGTGATCACAGTTCGCAATTCCGTTTGACGTAAGAATCAACATGATTTGTGTTTTCGTGTATGTCTAATAGTTTTGATGACTTCACAGAGTGTCTTTAGCGCTGTGGGTCCCCATCGCTGCTTCGTTGGTTTATTGCTAATACCCTTCTCTATTTGGAAGCTCGTGTCGCAAAGCGCCCTTCTCAAGG
Source organism: Ramaria rubella (assembly GCA_015039355.1). Classification (NCBI taxonomy): domain Eukaryota; kingdom Fungi; phylum Basidiomycota; class Agaricomycetes; order Gomphales; family Gomphaceae; genus Ramaria; species Ramaria rubella. Next base: position 90,565 of record MU134599.1, read on the forward strand.
GAAACTTCTCATCTCCTATCCTGGCAGGAATACAGTCTTTCATGAGTGAAGGAGTTGTGCGTTACAAAGCTTACATTGCTCACTGATAAATAAGCTGAATATCATCTCAGGACCTGGCGCAGATAATGTCTTCCGACATCACTCCGTCGTTTGGAGTTACCCCACTCTCGGTACAAACTGAAGTCGAACAGAATGCGGCAACAGCCTCAGCGGCATACTAACCCTGAACTGCTCATTATTACTTTTATTTTTGGATTTGAATGGAAGGTGGCCATCTGTGCGACATTGCTTTTTCTTGATGAAATGTCATGAGATCCTCATTCCTCATTACCTCTCGGTCATGGGAGAGACACTAGGTTCGGTCCAAGTGCCTTTTCAAATTTCAACTCTGTAAATTCCGGTGAATTTCATCATCATCTCAAGTGTATATTCATCCAATCACAGCCTCGTAATATACTCCGATGCCTACGTCGCAACTTCGGCCATGACAGGCTGCGACTTGTTGATCATATCATGTACACAAGAACCACACTCCATCACCCAGTGTAAGGATTTTACACTGATGTGGGGTTACCACACATGCTCAGACAGAACTGTTCCAAAGGGTTCTATTCAAGTGGTGTGTGGTAGTTACAGATAAGTGGTCTGAAGAACTTAGGGTTCTTCCCACACTATAAACTATTACATTTGTGGACATGTGTGTACACAACTACAGCATAGACATAGTCTATGCATATGCTAACTATGTATACTATATATACATATATATACTAATAATATATATATCTTATAAGGTAATTATAATTCCCTTATACCCTCAGGCTGAAACTGTAGGGAGGCTGACAATTTTTTTACAACATTGTTATGAATGGATCTATGATCAGTGCTTGGTGGCAGGAGATGGTGGATTCATCTCCACATCCTCCAGAGGAATGATGTCCTTGTAGATTTCAGAGGTGTCTATCCTGATATCTCTGTTTCCTGCCACACTAGCACTAGTCCTAGCGACAGTGAGACTGTGCTAGTTGACAGAGCAGCCTCAGCACCTGTAGGTGCTGCGTCAGTGACTATATTGTTATAGTCACTTCACATGCATAGTGGCATGGAGGAAGTAACTTCCCCAGTTGCTTTTCCCTTCCCTTTTGGGTCAGGTCCAAATCGCAAGGGTAAATGCCTTGCATTCCACAGCATGTTGTTGTGCTGCCTGGGCAGCTGTGCTGTAGTGCAGCTTACTCACACAACCCTCTCATAGTAGGGTTCCAACAAGTCTGTGGTGCAGATGGGGTCAATATCCCATGACGGCCAAGCCACAGGGTGATATATTTCTTGCCTGTCAACTGTGAGTTGCTGCACCAACTGAACTTGTTTGGTGCAGAGGATCTAAGATCCCCATTGCCTTGCAGCATTCTCCAGTGAGCCCCAACTAGGCTCTCCCATTTTCCCTTATGGGAAAATATGCTTTCCAGTGTTGTCTTGAAGACAGTGCCATTGGTTACTGGGGTGATCTTATTGATTCACACCCAGACATCGACATCACTCGATTTAGTGACACATCTGTATTTTCCCTGATGGCAGCAGGGACTCCTTCTGAATTATAAATTCAGAGCATAAGAGCTGACTTCAAGTCAGCTGGGGTATCAGGGTGGATGGCAAAACATTCCACCCAGGTACTTCCTTTGTGGCACTTCTTTATGCGAGCCTATAAGGGCAACACCTGGGGCTAGTGGAATATCACACTAGAGCCTGGCTGGCAGGTGGGAATCTGAAGATATATAAGTCTGCAGGAATCTACAAAGAGGGGAGCATACCTGGCAGGTGAGAATCTGAAGAGAAAAGCCTAGGGATTCCACTGCCGACTACGCTACTGAATATAGAACGAACTCTGAAAGATCAACATGGGTGCTTGCAAGATCAACATTGATATCTATGCTCGAGCGCTTAAATAAGCACCCAAGATGTAACTAGAATAAAGGAAAAATGGAATGATGAGAGAGAGAGGAGAATAGGAAAGTCATGGGAAATGAAGGCAAGGGGAGTCAAGTAATAGATAAAGATAGAAGAGAAAAAAATAGGGGTTCCCCTTACATCACCCCCCTTCTAGAGTGTGACATCCCAACACACTGACACATATGGGAGGCATCAGTGGTATTTGACGAAAGGTGTTGAAATCAGCTACATGGTGACAAGCATGATACTCAACAGCACCTACTACTCCATAAAAGACACTCACTGCACACGTGCCTATCTTCATCATCTTTTGCCAGACCATCATCTGCTGTGCTACCTCCAGTCTGCCAGATACATCATCTCCACATTCATTCCATTTTCATCAATTCTATTATTCGATATGCTGTCCAGCACTGCCACCACACTCTCCCATGATTCTTTACAGTCGATCACAAAGCCAGAGATATATGTTGGACCATGGATCGAACTTCCAAATCAACTCTCTCCCCTTGATGCTCATTTATCCACTCCTCCTACACATGTCACATATTGTTGGCATTATCATCTCTATGTCAAATCTCCTGAAGGTCCATTCTGAGTATTCCCTTCATATCCTCCTTATCGTGTTCATGATTGCATATGGGTATTCAACCAAACCTTTGATGCACCCTTCTACATCATTGGTTTTGACCCAAACTTCAAACCAGTACATGGTTGCCATCATATTGTACTCAGGAATAACTGGCATATCAAAGAGCACAGACCAGGGACAGAGATTTGCTATGGTTATGTGCCCAAGGACTTCATCAAGCAGGACTTGTCTTTGTTCTCTCTCCAGAGGAGATTCATATCCAAGCGTCATGATTGGTTCAAATGTTTCTGAGTCATCATCAAATCAAGTAACTCACTTACTCATCCTCGGAGATATTTGACAATCAACTGGAATCCTATTGGACAGCTATGACTCATTTTCTTCATATGACTCACTCACTTCTTTCTTGTGCTTCTATTTCAAATTGTTTCACATGGTCTATTGTCTCTGACTCACTTCTGTTCTATTTCTGGCTTCTATTTCCAATTCGCTGCCACATTTCATTTCATTTCTTCGACCACCTGACTCATTTCTACATTTCATTACAAACCACCTTCCTGTTTTGGTTTTCTGCACCTGAGGTACCCACCTTACACTATCAAAATAGCCGGAACAACCGGGGCGGTAGGACCAGGTAGTTAGATAGGTTTCGCAACTAAAATCCTATACCATGGTTAATACTACATTTATTCCCTCCAGGGAAAAGAAATTTTCGGTTGTTCTGGCTATTTTGATAGTGTAAGGTGGGTACCTCAGGTGCACCTATCTGTTACTACTTGATGTGACATAGGTATATGTCAGATAATGTCACCAGTGCTCGCATCGTGCAACCACCCATCACCATCGCCACTGACAGCGAGCACAGCACTTCCTCCAAAATCTTCGTTCTTTCTCCGTTCCTTTTCTATACTCCACGTCTCCGCTGAGTCTGCTCTCTTCCATGCCCAAAGCTTCTAAGAAAATGTCGCGAAGGGTCACAGGAAGTGTGACAACGTATCACGTGGACGGAACGACCACAACATCTCATCAATGCAGCAGTGGCCTCAGGTTTGCCCAAAGGCATGAGAACACTACAGTTCGACATCGTGCCATATATCAAAGTAAGTCTATGAGCTATTCAGGTAGGAGTAGTATGTACAGACCTGCTCACTATCCCTATAGACTCATCCATTTCCGAACGGCAGATCCTTCAGGATCTTCATCCTGCTGATGCAAGCATGGGTTGGGATGTTATAAACAACACGTCAGACGCTCAAAGTGAAGATCTTAATGACAATATTGATGCTTGGGTGGATGAGAGCTGTGACGCAGAGGCAGTGGGCAGGCTTGCTGAGGAGATCTACCAGTTGACTGGTCATAGAACGTGAGTATTATCTATTCTATTGTTGTTAGTGTCTGATATAGCTCTACAGACGCATCAACTCATGAAATCGGCATGACCATGTGCTCCGACGCAACCTTGCATGGCAGCAGCACCTCCCAGCTCTTGTTCAGAGATTTCTTCAATGGGATCGCTATGGGGCACCTCAGGAGGAAGAACAGGAATCAGAACAGCATCCGCCACTCCCAGTGCACGATTTGCTAGGTAAGACACCACAACATTCGCCGCATTTCTTGTGACTTACCCCCATCTTTTAGAATGTATTCAAGTTAGTCTACCTTGCCAGCCAGGTGAGGAGTTTACCATGACGCTGGCACACCACACTTATCTTGGATCCTCACCCATCCACCCCGAAACTGCATTCTCCTTCCAACTCATGCGTTACTTCAAAACTTTAAGCACTCATTGTCCGCAGCTAAGTGCACAGTCTTTTGTTAAATCTATATGTGAAATACAATCGGTATGTCCTGAATTTTGCATTTCCCACTTACCACTGGTGAACTTATGTCACGTGATAGGTTTTTTACCGGCCGTCTCTTCGCAACAAGTTCAGCGATGCCTATGACGTCTATGTCACCATTTGCGCTGAGGTGCAACATCAAGTGTCCACCATGCTTGGACAGGATGCCCCAGACTGGCGCCTGAAGAATGCATGCCCTGCATGCACCTATAAACTTGACGGTGAACCCTCGCTCAAAATCTCAATGCAGGTTACAATGGATGGTAATAACACTCAAAAGCATGTTGAGAGAAACCTACGAGATACTAATGAGGCGGGCGAGATCGTTTCATCCACGAATATTGAACGAACTGACCATCGGGAGGTACACGGTGATTACTATCTATCCCCACAAGAGGTCGATAGATTTGCGCATGAAGTCAAGAGGCGATTGCCTCCTGCGGATGCCTCTGTGAGTACTAGTCATGCATGGCTTGTCTGATACTAACCGCACTTTCAACTTGTATAGCATAACGAGATTCATTGATTAGCAACTACAGGGATGGAAGGCCGCCCGGTTGATGGTGCTGATGAGCCAACACCTTGTATCGAAAAATGGACTAACTTGTCACAAGAGGCTATAAAGAGAATGTGGGGGATATATCTAGAGACTGGAATTTTCTTAGCTCTGTGCCGACATGGCACAGTACTAATCATGTGCGACATGCTTTGCAGTGGTGAATTGTAAGTTTTCCGATTTACTCTCATCATTTAGTCTGATGATACCTGGTGCACAGGGCTAAATATCCACTCGCGATTATGAATAAACTTGTCAACGTATTTGGCCATGACTTAATGTGTGGCTATGACATCGGATGTGGTTTTTAAATCACGGCTAACAACAGCCCCCTCCTAGGAGGCAAATTGCAAGAGAAACGGACTCGTTTCTGCTGTGGGTCATTTCACAGACATGCCCACTGCCGTCTGTGTCAATTGGATTGGCATCCACTTTACATTGAAGGTAGCGGCCTAGAGGAGTATGAGGGCTGTGAACGTGCTTTCTCAGATTCCAATGGCACAGGCAGACAGACCCAATATGCAACGCGCTTCCATAGGAAGCAAATTCTGGTTCTGCACTTCGAACGCTGGGACAAAGACAGGTACCAGAAACTCAGTAAGTTCATATGGCTTTCTTTTATCCCTATGTTACTAAAGGCTTGTAGGTCGCTTCTTATTGAATAACTACCACCAGGCCATGAAGAATCTGGCTCTTCTGCCAGATCAATTAGAAGCTGCGAAACGCAGCCTAAATATTGATTCAGATGTGCGGTTTGAAGAATGGCGGGAAGCTGAAAAGGCTTACCTTCGAGGCCTGAAGACCGAACCTGAGTTAGATGTGTTGAAGATAGAATACCTGAGTACATTAATCAAGCTTCGTCAAGCCGAGTGAGTGTTTCATTCTCTGCCAATGTGTTGTTTGACTTTCTTTATAGGACTGACTTCTCACGTGTCAGCCAGCAGTGGGAGCTGGTACCGGTGGAAGAATTACGTCTGGACAACTATTACCGTCGTGCTGAAAAGCATACGCGTCATCTGGAGACAGGCCATAGTCAAGCTCTTGAACTGTTGCTGACCCTCCGAAAGGCTCTTTTTGACTTAGAGCACAAGCTGGGGATTTATGAGACCTGGACCGGCATGTCAAGAATGGCAAGAGACGGAGAAATACATGAATATGCGTACATACCAATGAGCGCTGGATACATTGGAGAGTCTTGTGGTTGCAAGGTTATTTGAGCTCACAAAACTCAATCAATCAGGCATCGGTGAGTGTTCATTCTAGGTTTTTGGCACCTCGCTCATTGTTTATACAGGATATAAATTACGCGCACACATTGCGAAGGCCATGAAGGCACTCTCAGGCCATTCGCACTGCTATCAAGCATTACAATGATGCTGCAATGGCTCTTTGACCTGCTTGAGCAACCCTTGATCCTAAGGATGTACTTGATTATGTGTTTCTGGCTGAATTCGACTTGCTACGTGATGCTCGATGACATTTGAAATCAGCCATGAAGCTCCTGAACGTTTAGCATCAGTAACTTACTTCAAGATATGCCGTTCTCATGAGGAGAAGGCCTGTGTGGAGGTTGAAGCACGCAGGCTACGGACCTCCATTCATGATGAGAGTCAACATTTCATGAACGTGTTAGATACTCTGCGTGTCACTGATCCCCTACTAGCTCACCAGCTCACCAAATTTGTCCTTCGGCGACAGTTGGTCAACCATGAGCACTTGCGTGTGCTCACTCATTTGGAAAGTTCTTGAGGTTACACTGGCCTCCGAGGAGTTGGGGTGCGGCAAGGAACAATACACACTGACTATGACAGACTTTTTGAGCCAAATGTGTCTGACGAGGCTGGGGTGGACAGTAGTGATGATGAATGGGAAGATCATGATCAGGGTGGTGAGATGGCCGAGGCACTAGAAAGTACAATAGATGCCTTTAATGCATTCAATGAATGAGTTTCTTTTTCACATCTACTGCTAAGGGTCTGAAACCCTATTTTCATGAGCAGTAGGAGTAAAGTAAGCTGTTGAAAGTGTCAAAGGCAGTACTTGTCACATGTATACTACTTACTGTTGAAGTACTCCCGAAAAGCCACAAATAGTGCATGTATGTTTCACACATGCACATATCACTCCCAACTTTCAAACATGACCCCTTAACCCATAAAACTCGATTATTCAATCACTATACAAAGATACAACATGTATACACCTCAAAGACCTGACTCCAAGTCATGCATACATATTTGTGACCTACCTACTGGCTTGCGAAAACAAAATTTAGTGACCTCAGTGGTATAAAATATTGTCTGATTCTATTGTCTCTAATACTTGTAATAAACCAATAATTCATGTCATCAAGCCTTAAATACTAACTATAGACCAAGAAAACTTGAAGTTGAGCATACATGCCAC